>PVKV010016851.1:0-12462 GCA_004027835.1 Alouatta palliata | reverse complement strand
GATTCAAATTTTCAATTGAAAAGCTATCTAGGGTGTAGGGGAAGCGCTTTAGGCCTGGAAGCCCTATGCCTCCGGTTGGGTTTAACACGATGAGCTCCATCAGCACCGGGTATGACCTGTCAGCCTCTACATTCTCTCCTGAAGGAAGAGTTTTTCAAGTTGAATATGCTATGAAGGCTGTGGAAAATAGTAGTCCAGCTATTATTGGAATCAGATGTAAAGATGGTGTTGTCTTTGGGGCAGAAAAATTAGTCCTTTCTAAACTTTATGAAGAAGGTTCCAACGAACGACTTTTTAATGTTGATCGGCATGTTGGAATGGCAGTAGCAGGTTTGTTGGCAGATGCTCGTTCTTTAGCAGACATAGCAAGAGAAGAAGCTTCCAACTTTAGATCTAACTTTGGTTAAAACATTCCACTAAAACATCTTGCAGACAGAGTGGCCATGTATGTGCATGCATATACACTCTACAGTGCTGTTAGACCTTTTGGCTGCAGTTTCATGTTAGGGTCTTACAGTGTGAATGACAGTGCGCAACTCTACATGATTGACCCATCAGGTGTTTCATACGGTTATTGGGGTTACGCCATTGGCAAAGCCAGGCAAGCTGCAAAGACGGAAATAGAGAAACTTCAGATGAAGAAATGACCTGCCGTGATATTGTTAAAGAAGCTGCAAAAATAATTTACATAGTCCATGATGACGTTAAGGATAAAGCTTTTGAACTAGAACTCAGCCGGGTTGGTGAATCAACTAATGGAAGACATGAAATTGTTCCAAAAGATATAAGGGAAGAAGCAGAGAAATATGCTAAGGAATCTCTGAAGGAAGAAGATGAATCAGATGATGATAATATGTAACATTTACTCCAGCATCTATTGTATTTTAAATTTCTTTCTTTCTTTCTTTCTTTCTTTCTTTCATTCATTCATTCATTCATTCATTTATTTTTAAAGATGGGGTTTCACCATGATGGCCAGGCTGGTCTTGAACTCCTGACCTCAGGTGATCCACCCACCTCGGCCTCCCAAAGTGCTAGGATTATAGGCGTGAGCCACCACGCCCGGCCATATTTTAAATTTCTACTCCAGTGTAACTGTTTAGCCCTGTGGATTATGAATACTCACTGTCCAATTTTCCTTAAATTTTTGTCTTATAACGAAAAAAAAAAAGAAAGAAAAGCTATCTGTAAGATTCAAAGACAAAACGTATCTTAAATAAAACACAATGAGAATACTGAATTAATAATAGAGTATGCTGTGCTTCTAAGAGCAAAGCTTAAAAATTTCCACCTTTCACACAGAGCAACCAGTATTATTAACAACAAAGAAAACATTCATCCTGAAACAACATAAGGAGATGGTAAACATAAAAGGAAATATATGCCAATTCAAACCTATTTTTCTTTCATTTTTACCTATGAAGTAACTTTGGGAATCAGTACTTCTATGCTGCCAGTACATTTGTAGAAAATTATTTTTCTTTCATTAAAAAATAATGCGTGTTTTAATAACTAAGTATTTTAGACAGAGATCATGAAGTACAGGTGATATGAAATGCTTATTTATAGTTCTTATAATACACAACAAATTTATGTCCAACTTTTGGCCTTTAATTAGTAGATTATACCTAGTCTAATGTCTATCACCAGTAGTCCAACAAAAGCATAATGAATTCAAATTTATCCAACACTTATTTGTATTGAAATAATCAGTTTTCAGAACTGCAAACAATCCTTGAGTTGTGACATCTTCACAGATTTCTATTATAAAATAAGTTTTGGCAAAAAGTAACTAAAACGCTTCTTAGTTCAAAACCTAATAAAGTCAGCATACAGACAGCTAAAACAAATAAAATAGGCTCAGGAATCACTGCCATGTGTATAATTCTTGATTTTAAAAACTGGCTGGGCGCAGTGGCCTCCCAGCACTCTGGGAGGCCAAGGGGGCTCGATCACCTGAGGTCAGGAGTTCGAGACCAGCTTGGCCAACATGGTGAAACCCCATCTCTAGTTAAAAAAAAAAAATTAAAAAATAATAAAATAAAAATAAAAACATGTTTCCTCAGTGTTTACATTTCCATTACTTTGCCTTTGCCTAGATGATTAAAACGTGAACATGCTTAATGGAGTAATTTAGACTAAATTCCTAAACATAACCTTAGTTATCCACCTTCACATAAAAAGCAAGTTAAAAACTGGAATGTCAGTTGGACAAACACTGCAAGGAAGAGTTCAGTCAAGATAACAACTAGCCTAGACAAACAATCTAATCTACAAGATGAGTGGTGGAACACACCTGTTTTATTTTCTCTTGTCTTTCTTGCTTTAACTTTTCTTTTTCTTTTTCCAGCTTCTTATTTTTGACCAGAATAGTAGGTTTACTTTCAGGAGTTTTCTTGTTGAGGACTTTAGCCATGGCATTTGCCCAGCCCATATTAGTCCTAGTGTTTGATTCTGCGTCATCTTCATTTTCTTCGTCACAGGGCTCAGCATCACCCTCATTGTCAGCTTCTATTGCTTCCTCATCAGAATAAAAGTAGTCATATTCTGATCCACAGCTTCCTATTATAGATCCTCCTATTATAGAACCTAAGAGTAAAAGCAAATTAAACTTTAATATCCTAGGCAGAGGTTGCCAAGACCCCTGGAACCCTTCCTGGAGCTCTGCCCGTCCCCATTTTTGCAAGGGAGGACTTTTCTGAGTCCCACAGCTACAGTAATGATGAAGAGCAATAGGACCATCTATCCCATCGATGTGCCCAAGATACTAGATTCAACTATAGTGCCAAGTGACTAAATGAAAATACCAAGTTCTGAGCTGAAGATACAACTGTCTAAGTGTACTTTTGAATTTTATCATGCAGAACCACCAAAAAAAGCACCAACAGGTTACCAGCAAACTATCATCATTTAAAATTCAAATGGACAAGAAGGATTAGCAGAAACAATAAATAGTCCAGAAAGTGGCTTGGCTTGCAAATCAACCTGCTGAGCAGCTCTGGGTAATTTAAACTTTTCACGCTTTCAGCTTCTTAAATTAAGTGCACTTTAACAAGGAGAGCACAAGCACCCAGCATAGCATGCATGCATCTCTATGATCCAGAGCTTCTGAAAGCTTCTGTTCTTCAGAAACCTACAGAACTTATTAGGAAATACTTCGAAGAAGACAATCTCAGTAACTTCGAGTGTTTTTTAATTAGCTGAAGAGGAGCTAACAAAAAAGGCTGAGAAGTCAACAAAGAAGAAAACTCAGTAATATACAAACAGCTGCCATTTAGCAGTGATGACTTTGGGTAAACAATTGTGCTTTCTTTGGATGACTCCAGAAATAGTTAAATCTCAAAAGATTCTTATGGAAAATACCATTACCTGAAACTTTTCCTATCAAAGTACCTCTACAAAACAATATTAGTAGTTTAAGTATTTTTTTAAAATATTAAGATAAACTATTATTTAAAGTAACACTAGAAGAAAAAGGCCAAGGCATAAGCAGGCTTCCTGCTGCTCCTTACTTTACTCAATTCTGTTTCTCCCACCCAAATCAGAACCTTCACTTAAATGCAGAGGATTAGGAAGAACTCCATATGCTAAAAGCACTGCAGCATTTCAGTGAGGCCGCTCTGGGTCCATTTGCCCTTATCAAAGCCAAGCATCAGAATCACAACTGCTGCTTCTACCTTCTGAGAAGTCTACTGATTGGGTCTTGTTATTGCTTCAAAATTATCTATTTTTCAACTCCGAGGCTCAGTTTTTTCTTTAAATAATTTCAAGAAAATGTTCATAATTTGTCTTTAACATCCTCTCAGCCTTTTTATATCAGCTATTGTTATGAGCAAGTAAATGGAAGAGAGTCCACAGTCAGCTATTACCTTCAGAGTGATCCCCTCTACTCTCTTGACTTTAACCCATGAAAAGACCTGACTTTTAGCACTGATTATAATACTTGCAATTTGGGCATTATTTTGGCATAATATGTTTATTTTTTCAGTGCTGAAAATTCATAAAACAAAAATGATGAAAACCATTAATAGATTTCAAGTAAAAATTTATACCAAATTAGAAAGTAGCAAGTAAAAACATGCCTATATAAAAATGAACCTTGAGCATGAGTAAAAACAAAGAATCTTCAAAAATTTAACTGAACATTGCATAAAAAAGAAAATAACATTTTTAAAAGCATAAAACAAAGTGCCAACAGTATAAAAGAAAATGTTAAAAACAAGAAATCACTTGTAATTCTTTTTATTTTATTTACTTATTATTTTTTTTAAGACGGGGTTTCACCATGTTGGTCAGGCTGGTCTTGAACTCCTGACCTCAGGTGATCTGTCTGCCTCGGCCTCCAAAGTGCTTGGATTACAGGCGTGAGCCACCATGTGCGGCCATCACTTGCAATTCTATCATGCTAATAGAGCTGCATATTTCTTAATAAAGAGAAAAAAATTAATGAAAATATTTAATTTGAAGCTTTTTTTGTATCTTAATACACTGGGTCAATTTAAGAAGCCTGAACACATTTGTGACTCTAGGCTTTAACATACAAATATAGTTGATATATAAGAAAGAAGTTTATTATTGCCCATAACACTAAAAACAAAAGGTATCTAAATTAAAAGCTGGCAGCACTATTAACCAATTCAATAAAAGATTGAATTTTTTATTCCAGAGCCACAAAACTTTTCCCCAAGAAGCATCTCCAAAGGACCAGTATGCCCTGGAAAACACACTGGAAATCAAGGTTTGGAGAATATAGTTAGCTGAAAAATTTATTATTTTAATACTACATATGTTTTACTCTTCAGAGTCAGTAGCGTTACACAGACACTAATATAAAATAAACAATTCTTAGAAAAAGTGCTTCCTATACTAAGTATTTAATTAAATGTAAAGAGGCAAGATGGCTTAAAAGTTTGGGTCAATAAAAACTATCATGGTGATTAAAAGCAGAAAGATCTTGACTAGCTTATGGTAGCATGTCAAAACTGCAACACTGACATCTAGTGTTTCGTCCTGATGTATTCACACACAAATTGCCGCAGATTTCATGTTTTTCAATGGTACTATAAAGGCAACCAAAGCAAGCCAAAACACTTTCTGATTGTGTAACCCACTCCAATTCTCCACTTCAAAACCATGGCTATTTTTCTTTGGTGCTTTTCTTACCCAGCTTGGCTACAACATGCATCATACGAATACACAATTAAATCCATGAAAAGTTTATAGCACCATTTTATACAACCTGCACTCACCCCATCAATTAAAAAAAAAAAATCCAGAAGAATTCCCTTAAGTCATGGTTTTTATTTGATTATTATTATTATTTTTATTTTTTGAGGAGTTTCGCTCTGTCACCCAGGCTGGAGTGCAGTGGCCTGATCTTGGTTCACTGCAACCTCTGCTCCCAGTTTCAAGTAATCCTCCTACCTCAGCCTCCCCAGTAACTGAGACTACAGGTGCGTGCCACCATGCCCAGCTAGTTTTTGTATTTTTTAATAGAGACGGGGTTTCACCATATTGGCCAGGCTGGTCTCAAACTCCTGATCTCATGATCTGCCTGCCTTGGCCTCCCAAAGTGCTGGGATTACATGTATGAGCCACCCCGCCCGGCCTATTTTGTTATTTTCTTAAACAATCTCTATCTCAGAGATTTTTTATCAGGCATTCACTGCCAATGCAAATGATGACATTCAGTATAAACAAATTAAAAACTGCAAAGTAATTCGGTCTCCCAGCATACTAAAAAAAAAAAAAAAAAAAAAACAAGATTTACTTCTAGGATACCAAAGATTATCACTATGCAAATCAGAAAATAGAACTGGCTCAAAATATTATATCCTAATCAAATGAGATTTTAAAAAATTTTCCACTCACTGATCTATAACAGCAGAAGCAGATATATCCAGGTGTCTAAAGGCATAGACGGAAATCACTAAATGAAAAATGCCTTTGAAGTCCTGTGTGTTGCCTTAAACATTAATTTTGCATTCTACTATAAAAATCTGGAAATTAAAGGTCTACAAAGGATGCTTACTGAAGTAATGGCTAAAAGTTCCAATCATGGCAGTATTCTCTATCAAAGCTGCTCAGTAGCCACAGCCACAAGAGGCTACTGAGCATTTCAAATGTGGCCAGCACAACTGAAGAACTGAATTTTTATTTTCTTGAATTACCTTAGATTTAAGTCACATGTGGCTAGAGGCTACCTTATTGAACAGAGCAGGGCTGAACCTCTGACGTACTGAGCTAGTCATAAGGCATTTCTCATCTCCTGGTGCCTTTTCCCCCAAACCTCCAGCTCCCTTTCAAACTTGCCATCTGTTCCCTGACCGGAGATATGAATAGTTAGCTGCTGGCGGGAAAGTGAGCTGTAAGGTCTGACCGTGCAGTGAACTGCATGGTGACCCTCATTAACCATACAAACACCTCGAGAGGGCCTTCCAGAATTAGAAAACCTGAAATGCCTGTAAGATCATGGAAAGAGGAAGGAATGATCAACCCCTGAGGTGCCTACTTAACTCTGAGACATTCTCTATTGTTTCTTATTCCCCGGCCTCAATTGACAAGGCCTTTGGACTTTGTAACTCACCTTGGCCAACACCCTACAACCATACCCTACCCAAACCCTACAACCTCCTCCCAGCTTGGCCAACCTCCTGACTCCACACCCTACAGACCCCCATCCAGCTTGCAAAAAACCACCCTAAACTTTTGTAACTTTCCACTGCCTCCTCCACAATCTATAAAACCAACTCCTATCCCACCTCTCTTTTGCCCATTTTCAGCCTCAGCCTGCCTGCACCCAAGTGAATAAACACACAGACCCTGTTGTTGCTCGCACAGACCCTGTTTGGGGGGTTTCTTTGTTCAGTGTGCGCATTTTAACATGAGCCATTTTCCTTGGTCTGTGATAAAGTTTTAAGAGGACTCACAGTCCCTCAACATTCAGTATGCACTCATGTGTGATAGGCAAGAAAGGACAAAGGAAAAATCTAAATCTAGTTCTCTCCTTGAAGAACTCAGGAGTTCAGTAGGGTGGATAAATTACATAGCCAAGTTGCAATAGGATTTGTAGGTGTTCTTAAAAACAATGAGGAAGAAAATTTTACAAAGACGATATTCTAGTTGTTTCTTAAAGGGCAAAGCAAAAGTTTATTTGAATGACAAGAGAAAGGAAGAGGCCAAGGAAGTAAGATTTCATAACCCAGGCCCGCTGATCAGATGGCAAGATCTCGAACCTAGAACGAAACACATCCTAGATTTGAGTCAGTGCTCTGTAAGTAGATCAAAATTAGTACTGTAATCATATTATTGGCACCCCAGGCAGAAGAAATCAGCATGTCCAAAGGCATGGGAATGTTAAAGATGATGAAATATTTATAAAATGACACAAAGCTGAGACTTGCTGAAACAAAACATTTGAGAACTGGATGGTAAAAATCAGGCATAATCGCATACTACAAAAATGCTTCAAAATAAAAAAGAAATAATTGGGCATAAAGAAAGATTGGGATTTCATAAAAATGTGATTTATGATCCAAGAAATACAATACACATCAATTCCAAGATGAAAACCAAGTAGTTTAAAAGTTAATACTCCAGGTGTGTGCTTCCAGTAAAAGGCCAAATAGCTGGAATTTTTTCTCTCCTAGCACTTATCTTGAGTCCTTACTTCTAAAAACATTCTCTGTTACAGCTTTTCTTTTAAAATGTAAATGTCACCTGAAAGTAGTAAGTCTATTGGTTAACCTTTAACTTCCTTCACACCTTCAAAATTTGCCATAAGTCTAACAGAACTCCTGGTAAAAACATGACTGAGGACAGTTAGTAGGGGACAAAGAAATAAGGCTACCAGGATTCAATCTCAACTCCAAGCACAAATCTAAGTGGCTTTTCTGACATTTTCTGCCTTAGTTTTCTCATCTGTAAAAATGGGAATAAAACAGTAATTACTTCTTTGGGTTTTCATGATAATTAACATATATAAATTTCTTTGAGTGTCTACTCCATAATAAGCATCACTTAAATAGGTTACACACCACACACACATGCAGAAGTACATTCACAGACACACACAAGGAGAATTTCTATGTGGCTGTGGTAGAGAAGGAGAAAGAAACAAGGAAGGAGTACCTCTGGTATTGGGAATCTGGAATTCACGTGAGGTGTTAAATGAGAAGCTTTAGATGACTAGAGAGTTATGGCATGGGAGTAAAAGCACAGATTATTGAATTAGACTTGGGTGTTATGTCCTGATTCCAGTATTTTCTAATAGCATAGTTTTAGGCAAGTTACCTAACCCTTCTGTGTACCAGTTTCCTTATCAGTAAAATGGGGATAAAAATAGTTACTACTTCACTGGATGATTAAATGAGATAACACATGAAAAGCACTTAGCTCAGACCTGGCACAAGAGTAGGCACTAAATAAATGATAATCAGTAATCAGAGGACAGACAGAGATCCTGAGAACCTGAGGAACAGAGAAGAGAGGATCACAAAAGCTTAAAGAAGGATGCCAAGCAATAGAGGGAAAATGAATGTGAATTCAATTATAAAAGTGCTGCCTGGCCAGGCGTGGTGGCTCAAGTCTGTAATCCCAGCACTTTGGGAGGCTGAGGTCAGGAGATTGAGACCATTCTGGCCAACATAGTGCAACCCCATCTCTACTAAAAGTACAAAAATTAGCTGGGTGTGGTGGCGCATGCCTGTAATCCCAGCTACTAGGGAGGCTGAGGCAGAAGAATTGCTTGAACCTGGGAGTCAGAAGTTGCAGGGAGCTGAGATCGTGCCACTGCACTCCAGCCTGGCAACAGAGCGAGACTCGGGCTCAAAAAAAAAAAAAAAAAAAAGTGCTTAGTCTTGTTATAGTGTATAACCCGTATGCCATGGAATCATCACATACAGGCCACTTTTTACTTTATTTCATGAGTGGCCAATGTCTCTGTCCTACGACCTTTTCAAAGTACTATAAAATAATGATAATATTAACAAGCTAACACACAGTTAGAGCTAGGTACTATTTATAAAGCCCTTTTTATGTATTATCATTTCACAACACTTTTTCTTTTCTTTTTTTTTTTTTTTAAGAGACTCTGATGCCCAGTCTGGTATACAGTGGCACAATCTTGGCTCACTGCAGCCTTGATCTCCCAGGCTCACTCAGTCCTCTCCTTTATGCCTCCCAAGTAGCTGGAATTATGGGCACACACCACCACACTCAGCTAATTTTTTGTAGAGATGAAGTCTCACTATGTTGCCCAGGCTGGTAACAAACTCCTGGGCTCAAATGATCATCCCACCTCAGCCTTCTGAAGTGCTGGGATTCAAGAGTAAGCCACCACACCCAGCTCATCTCACAACATGAGTTGCTTTTATTACTCTATTTACAAAAGTGATGATTTTGAAGGTTAGAAAAGTTAAAAACATGCCCAAAGTCAAAACGGCAAAGCTAATGGGGCTGTCGGACTTGTGAGACACTACAAAGTTTTGCATCAAAGATTCAGTTTGGACTAGTGTGTGCTGAGCTAATGTAGCTACTCGTTAAATATTTTAACACATAGTTTAATAAAGCTTGAATTAAAAAAATTTCTAACTAAGCATCAGTTAACCTGAATAGTCTATTCCCCATCCTTATTCTGATTTTACCTAAGTATACACATCCCCCTAGTTATTCAAGGCTCTATAAAACTACTCCTCCCCATTCAGTTGTAAATCATCTGCTCTGCTCAGACCACATGGTCTTTCCTGACAATTACTAAATTTAGAATATTTAAAATTGATGCTTTAAAACTTAAAAAAAAAATTTACCTTTGAAAAAAATGAAGTCATCCCAGGTTTCCATAAAAATAACCAAAAATAAAATAATAGTGCTACCATGGGAAAACACTGTCAGATGTGATTACATGTGCTAGAGGGCAAGCCAAAACAGATAGAGCCTGGAAGTAGTCTGCCAACTGAGCCTGTCTTATAAATTGCTAAACCACTCAAGTAGGACTATGATATACTTCATTTCTTAGGCATGTTCCTTTGCTATTTTAAGTAACTTAAATGATAAAGGAGGCTATAAGCTACAGTTTGATGAAAAGCACATTTATCTACTAGGTTATTATATCCTAAGTACAGCATTGTACTTTATCAAAAATGAAGGGATATCTCCCAGGACCTTCTAACCTGAATTGTTATCAAGTCATGTGTTATTATGTAACCAGAACAATTCAGGCTTTTTAACTCCCTGGAAAACCTGAAATGATCCTCCTTACTACTTCATAGTCATATGGGCACATTTTATGAGGGAAGAGTAAATCAGATCATGGCCCCGGACAACAATCAAGGCTTCTTTTTTTTAACCTGAGTTGATTTACAGACAACAGAAGCTTCCCGCCACCCCCCACAAACCCCGCACCCCGTCCCAAGACTACAAGCTTAAGACTCTAGTTAGAGTTGAACTTCCATAAATCTGAGTAGCTCAAGGATAACTCAGAGGTAGAGGCTATCATCTTACCCTTTATCATACTTGATATCATCAACCACTGTTCTTATTTTTTCACTTGATGTGATTTACTGTCTAGGGAGGCTGTTTTTCTGTTTGGGTTTTTTTTAAGACTACAAGCTTAAGAACCAAGTATATATTGTATCTAAACTTCCAACAAGGTACCAAGTCAATAAATACGAGTAGTTTGTGGATAACTCAGGTAGGGGACTACCCTCCCCTCTATAACAATTGTCATTTTTATATTACTTAAAATGCAGACTGTAGCGCTTTACCTTCTGTGATACTGTGAAATATGTATTTGGTCAACTCCTAAAATCCTTGGAATCTCCAAAAGAGTATCTTCTTGTATGCTAATGATTGAGGGCTGGTCCCCAAGGCAGCTTCAGGATCAGGGCTGGTCACCAGATGCACCAAGACAGGATTAGAGGTTTGGGACTTTTAGCTCCATTCCCAGCCTCTGGGAAGGGAGAGAAGCTGAAAGTCAAAGAAATCACCAGTGGCCAATAATTTAATCAACCATGCTCATGTAATGAAGTCTCCATAAAAGGTTCAAAAAAACCATGGTTCAGAGAGCTTCTGGACAGCTGAACTCCTGGAGGTTCCTGCAGGGTGGCACACCTAGGGTGTGCATGGAAGCACCACACCCCTTCACCCTATACTTCGCTCCAACATCTATTCATCTGTATCCTTTGTAAATATGTTTTATGATAAATCCGTAAACTTAAGTATCTCCCTGAGTTCTGTGAGTTGCTCTAGAAAATTAATCGAACCCAAAGGGAAGACTGTAGGAACTCCAATTTTAAGTCAGTCAGTCAGAAGTTGCAGAGGTCTGGATTTAGGACTGGTATCTGAACGGTTTGGGCAGTCTCATGGGGCTGAGCCCTCAATCTGTGAGGTCTGACACTACCTCCAGGAAGATAATGTTGAAATGAATTGGAGAGAAAACAGCTGGTAGCCACTGCAGAACTGATTACTTACTTGGTGTGTGGGAAGGAATCCACATACATTTAATCACAGAAGTCTTCTGTGATGACTGTTGTTGAGTGGTTGAGTGAGAAAACAGAGAAAAGCACATTGAGTGGTGTTTTTTCCACATTCACCTGCTGTGTATCTCTGATTCATGATCCCCTTCAGTTTTACTATGATCAAATTTGTAGTACTGAGAGTACTACAATTCACCAAACATTCAATCTGAGTCATTTTGCTATTATTCAAGTTGACATATATAACTGCTAATTTTTACCTCCATGATAATCCAGTATATGAGAAGAGTATTTAAAAAAGCATGTTAAGAGAAATTTCTAATTTATTCAATGAATAAATGGACATCAAGTACTACACCATGAATCAGGCTCTATGCCAAATTAAGATGTAGCTGTCATCACAGTGACAAGGTCTCCATTCCCACAGAGCTTAGGAAACTTCTGTAGTCTAACAAACAATATTTGAGTTTTGTTCTCATGAAAGCACACTCTTCTCTTATAAAATATGTCTAAAGAAATTAAAGCAAGAGTAGAAAAAAAAAAAATTCAAACAACATATGGGTTATATCTGTGTGTTTTCTATGAAACTCCAGTAGAGTCTTACTAAAGGAAGTTTTTCAAATGTCAACATAGGGCATATCCCTATCAATTTTTATAATTCAGTTAAAATTCAAAGATAAGTGTGTGACTCAGTTTCCTGATAAAACAAGCCAGTACTCTTTAAATATATCTAGAATTTACATACTGATTCCTTATAGGCCTGAAGCCTCTGCCTTTATAGTTTCTCAGTACTATCATCAAAAAGTTTTTAATAGGCCGGGCGTGGTGGCTCACGCCTGTAATCCCAGCACTTTGGGAGGCCGAGACGGGTGGATCACGAGGTCAAGAGATCGAGACCATCCTGGTCAACATGGTGAAACCCCGTCTCTACTAAAAATACAAAAAAATTAGCTGGGCATGGTGGCGCACGCCTGTAGTCCCAGCTACT
>PVKV010016850.1:20545-49573 GCA_004027835.1 Alouatta palliata | reverse complement strand
GTGGTGGCTCACGCCTGTAATCCAAGCACTTTGGAGGCCAAGGCGGGTGGATCACCTGAGGTCAGGAGTTCAAGACCAGCCTGACCAACATGGTGAAACCCCGTCTTGGGAAAAAAAAAAAAAGGACACACAAACACATAGGTTAGAAAATTAAAACTGAACAGAATGATACAAAATGAAAAACGCGTTTCCCTTCCTCAGCCGGTCCCCCTCCACAAGGGTAACCACCTCCAGAGGAAGAAACTGTGCACAGTAACTCAAGATAGGAACATACCGAGGGAATCAGGCTGCACACCAGGGGTCAGCAAACCTTCTCTAGAAAGGGCCAGATGATGTTTCAGGCTTTGTCCTAACTATTCCATTCCTGTAGCAGGAATGCAGGCATAGGCAACACGTAAATGAATGGGTATGGTTGTGCTCCAGTAAACGGTTTTGGACCTGAAATCTGAATTTCATATCACTTTTTTTATGAATCACAAAATACTAATTTTCTTTTGACTTATTTTAACCCTTTAAAAATGTAAAACTCAGGCTGGGCATAGTGGCTCACGCTTGTAATCCCAGCACTTTGGGAGGTGGAGGCAGACAAATTACTTGAGCCCAGGAGTTTGAGACTATCCTGCAAAACATAGCGAAATCCTGTCTCTACAAAAAAAAAAAAAAAAAGGAAAAAAATTAGCAGAGTGTGACGGCATGCCTGCAGTCTCAGCTATTTGGGAGGCTGAGAGTCTCAGCTATTTGGGAGGCTGATGGAGCCTGGGAGGTCAAGGCTGCAGTGAGCAGTGATTGCACCACTGAACTCCAGCCTGAGCAACAGAACAAGACCCTGTCACAAAAATGAAAAACGAAATAAAAACTAAAATTCAAAAAGCATTCTTAGCTGCAGCCTATACAAAAACAGGCACTGGGCCAGATTTGGCTCTGGGGACCCAGTTCACTAGCTCCTACACCTTGCTTATTCTGCTTCTATCTCCAGGGTTGCTCCCATCAGCACAGAAACAGCCACCCCATTTTTCTGAACCACTGCCAAGGAATCCACTGAGAGACGGTCCCACAAGGGATAAGGGCACCACAGCTCTCCACTGCTGGACATTTTGTTTGCTTGGTTTTGCTTTGAAATTATAAACAATGCTATAAGGAACATCCTTGTACTATGTAAATCCACAACAAGGGGTTTAATCCTGTGGGTGAATCAAGGCCTATGAATATGTTTCATTTCTTTCAATATTGTCAAGTGATCCTCCAGAAAAGTCAGAATATACTCCACACTGCGTATGAGCAGAGCCTTCTTTTCCTCGCCCTCAGCAGACCTGGGTGTCCCGATGGACTCCCTAGAAATGTATCCTTCTCTGAGCCCGTGGCCAACCTACTCCTTGAGTGGGGTGTTTTCTGTATCTTTAGAAAAGCCCCTTTGGCTCTGAATTCTGCTGACACCTGCCCTGGCAAAAGCTAGGAGGACGCCTGTCTTCTCCCAAGTCTGAAGGGTGTGGAGGAAGGCGGTCAGGAAATGCCACCTCATAATATGCGGCTTTGGTATGCTGATTATTTCCAACCTGAAGGCTCTTGGGGGAAAAAAAACCGGCAGGGAGGAACTTTCTCTGAACTTCCCTTAGCCGCAAAGGGGGATTCCCCCTTATGCTGAATCCCCCTCCCTGGGAAGGGGGGACTGACTTGTTGACAATCTGCTGAGACATCTTTTATTACCTGAGAAGTTTTTATCTGCCTGACAAGACAACCTTTATTCCCCACACAATTCCTCCCCTCATGCTTCCATAACCTGTGTCGCCATCATCCCCAGAAGTCCGAAGCCCCTATTCCCTTCTGTAGCTCAGGCCAATATACAGCCTTCAGTCACCTCACCCTTCTGGGAATCTCATATTTTGTGGTACACCCATGGGCAGGTATGAGATTAAATATGGTTTCCTCCTGTTGATCTTTTTGTTGTTTTTGTTGTTTTGAGATGGAGTCTCGCTGTGTCACCCAGACTGGATGTGCAATGGTGCAATCTCAGCTCACTGCAACCTCCGCCTCCCGGGTTCAAGCGATTCTCCTGCCTCAGCCTCCTGAGTGGCTGGGACTACAGGCACCTGCCACACCCGGGTAATTTTTGTATTTTTAGTAGAGTTGGGATTTCACCATGTTGGCTAGGGTGGTCTCAAACTGGCTTCAAGTGATCTGCCCACCTCAGCCTCCCAAAGTTCTAGGATCATAGGCATGAGCCACTGTGCCTGGCCCTGTTAATCTTGTTTATAAGTCCACTGAACTCATTGCCCAGCCAAGCAACCTGGCAAGGTGGAAGAAAGCATTTTCACTCCCCTGCATGGACCAGGCTGCCAACCCCAGGGAAGAAAGTGCCTGAGCTGACAACCCAGATTTTACCGCCACTCAATTACATGACAACTATGGAATTGCAAAATCCCCTGGCCCCTGAAGCTCCTGGGCCCCAGGACCTTCTCTCAGGCTGCCTTTGGGTCCTAGTCCTTTTTGCCTGTACATCTAGAATCTTCTAACACCGGTGCCAGAAGAGGCCCTGGAGATGGATTACTTGAGAACCTGCCCCTCCTTCATCGTGTGGATAAAAAACTAAGGCCAAAAAGAACTGACTTACCTGGGGTCCCAGCATCAGAAATGTGTTCAGCTGCCTCTCTTAAGACATGGTTGTCTACCTGCCCCAGCATACTCAAGGTTGTCTCTGCTGGTGACTACTCTCCCTGACTGCTGGTGTGTGAGGCTTGTGGAGAAGCTACGTCCCTCCACCACCCCTCACAGTCTCCCTGATTTAGCTACCTTGAGGTTAGCAGCTTTCCCAGGAGGTCTGGACATACTGGTCCATCAGGAACAGTGATGGGTCAGATCTGTAGAACCCTCCGGCTCCCTGCAGCCCACACCCCAGCTGTTCATGTGCTAGACAAAATCTGGATGTACCTAAGGAAGTTCAGGAAAGCCTTGAACACGTGAACCCACGACTCAGCAGGCGAAGAGCTGAAAGTGGCTGCTCCAAGGGCCAAAGATGCTCCTGCAGGAGTTCCAGCAGGAGGCAATGTGGAGATCAGGGCCATCAGGGAGTGAGGGAGAGTGCTCAGGGGTAGACGCCACCACTGGGGACAACACAAGGCAATCCAGGGATGACTTTTGGATCCCAACACCTCCCGAGGGTCCCGATAAGCAAGGCCAGGCTTGGTGAGCCGTCTACCTGCAGATGAAAGGCATGGGGCCTCCACAAGAGCAGGTGGACTGTGGCTTCCATGGCTCTTCCCAGTGGGGCTGCCCCATGCCATGTGGCTGGCCCAAAGGACAGGAACAAGGCGAAAGGACAGGGTGATGGCAGGCGAAAGGACAGGGTGATGGCCAGGAAACACACATAGCATGCCAGGCTCTGCGCTGAGTCACTGGCACAAGACTATTTCATCTGTGTCCCCTCCCAGCACGGCCAACATCTCAGGGACCCTGACAAGAGCCTGGGGGATGGGCAGCAGGAATCACCCATTTTCAAATGGGAAAGGTAGGCTCCAAGAGACTGAGGCGGGGAGCCCTCCCTCCCTCCTAGTTCAGTGCCCTCTGGCTGCCTCACTTTCGGCGGCATCAACTCCAGCCACAGAGGGGAAGCCAAGTCCTGCTCCAGACATGGCCTGCCCTCCCATGGGGGCCCAGGCTAAAAGGCCCTGGGATGGGTGGAGTGCCTCCCTGCTCCAAGCAACCCTTTCCTCACCGGCCCCCCTAACCAATGCTGGTTGCGTGGGATGAGAGGAAGCGGTGGGGTTGCCATTTCCCTTCGCTCTGAGGCTGCCCATCTGTTTCCTGGGATAGGACTCCCCGCCCCTATCCACCCCTAATCCGGAAACTCACTTGCTCTGGGGCTATGGGAAAAGGGAATTGCCTGGCTCCCTCCCGCCCCAGGGGGTGGTGGCAGAGGCTCTCGCTGCTGGAAACCCTTCCAGGCCTCCCGCCCTCAAGGTTCTAGTTGGCCAGTTCCTATTAGTGGTTCTGGGTACACAGTGGGTGGCTGGGCCTAAGCAGCATTGCCCTAAAAGCACAGCACCTAGTCTCAAGAGTGCCACGAGACTCTCCTCCCTCCCCCACTGGGGCCTGGTTGTCATCCCTGGCTGGCAGCTTCATGGCTTACCCCAGCCCTGGGGGTGGGGTGATGGGCTGACTTTCTGGGTGGAAGTTGGCGGAAAGTAAAAAAGTGAAACATTTCCCAGCCCAGCCCCAGCTGGAGGGACCACATGGTCATCTGTGAGTAAGCACCGCCCCCTGCTGGACATGCCAGATTCAGCTACCTGGGCCACCCCACCGTGGGTGCTCAGCCAATCCTAGAGAGGGAAAAGCCAGGCTGGGGGTCCAGCAACTTCACAAGACCCCGCTAAAACTGGGGCCAGTAACACCAGCAGTGTCTAAGGCAACCTATGGTTCCATGTCAAATGAGTTTAAAAGAAGGGGCCAAAACCACAGGGGCTGGGCTGGGGCAGACAGGGAAGGCTTTGCACAGAAGGTGAAAAGGCAGGAGAGGAGCAGACAGGGCAGCCAGCTGGGGCGGGACCAGCCACACAAAGACCAAAGGGGATAAGACAGACCAACAAAGGGCCCTGGAGACCCAACTAGGAAGTGGGGCCACTGCCTGTTAGATTTCACGCTGTTTAAAGCTGTGGACTTCCGCACCAGAACCCCAATATAGAAAACAGATCCAAGTTGAGGGTCTGGCCAAGGACCCGGGCTAGAGTCCCCGACCCCAGCATAGGGTCAGGAGCCCCTGGGGCATCTCTTAATCCCTGAAGGAGCAAAGTTTGAACCTAGAGCCTCAGGCAATGGGGTTTCTTTTTTTTTTTTTCAGAGGAGGACTCCCATTTTCTCTTCTTTTTTTTTTAATTTTTTTTTCTTTTTTTTTTTTTCTGAGGAGGGCAATGGGGTTTCAAAGCATATGACTGACAGGACAACCACGGGATCTCACGAGGAGGGAGAACAGAGCGGCAGTATTCAAGACAGAATGAAAGTGGGGGCGTGGAAGTCCCAGGCAGGAGCGAGGACTGAGAACTCGCTACACTTCTCTAGCCAGCCCTCCTCCCACACAGGACCTGGCAGATTCTCAGGATCAATGTACAGGAGCCCAAACCCTCCTTCACTGGGTCCTTTCCCAGGCTCCCCTCATGCTCTGTCTGGACTAGCTCATCTAGCGCCTGGTTATACTGGGCACTGGCCTCTGTCTCCTGAATCCTCCACAGAGCACCACACACACAGGACCTCCACAAGCATGATTAACGTGACAAAGAAAAAGAAAATCCACGCACTGCAGAGCAATGGGCCGCCCTTGGGAGCAGCGTCTCCCATGCCGGAGGCTGCCATGCTTGTCTGGTGAGGATACTCACCCCAGGAATGTCCAAAAGCTTTGACACCAGAAGAGGCAACTTGAGGGCCGCGACACTCCCCGTGACACCCACAAGAACATGGAATTTTCTCTCCACCAAGGGTGCAGCAGCTGGACAGGAGGCCTTTGGTTCCATGTTGGGTCTGGTGGCTTCAAGTTCTGGAAGCCCGCCAGGACTGGGCTCCATACAGCAGTCGGGATTTAGGATCTAAAAGCAGAACAAGGGACACCCCCTTCATTCACACAGTCTGCCAGAATGAATTAAGTGCTATGTGTTAGGCCCCAGGCCAGATGCCAAGGCAGGGGAAGGGATTGGCAGTCCCGGCTTCTGAGAGGACAGTTTGATAAGAAAGTGAGGGGCCTTCCCCACACACAGGCCAGTCACAAGGGAATGTGGTAGTGCTGTGGGGAAGGGCTATGCTGGGTGCCATGGCTGCTCAGAGTGACTGTCTCTGGAAGTCAGAGCCTGCACCCCAGAAAAGAGGATGTTTGGGTTGAGTCCTGAGGGACTAGTTTTCCAGAGATGGGAATAAATCACTTCAAAAGAAGAAACAATCTTGCAAAGGTGAAGGTCCTGAAGGAGGGTGGCAGGCTGGGGAGCAGGGATTAGCTTAGTAGTGAGACTGGAGTGTGATGTGGGGTGGTGGAGGGGCAGGAGGTGAGGGTGGAAAACAGGGTGAGGCCAGAACGTGGTGGGCAGCAAGGGCCAGGGTGAGGAGTTTCGGTTTTAGAAACATGGTGCTGGCACTCGGTGACAGTGTCAGAGACCCTGCTGGTGGAGGGAATGGACGGCGAGAGGAGCTGCTGCGGTAGACTGCTCTGACTGGCAAAAGGAGGTGGCAGGAGGGGATGGGTTCCACAGATGCTCATCAGGGCAACAAGAGGTTTCGGTGCTCCAGGGAGCCGAGAGATTTGCCCCTCTGTCCCTGTCCGTTAATCAAGATGAGTACCACCATGCAAATCAAAGCCCAGGAAGAAACCAGCATAAAGGGGATGCAGCCACCCTAGGACACCAGCTGGTTTGTTTCTTCCTCTGGCTCTCAGACGTTGCTAGACGTGGGTGCTCATGATAATATGGCTGATGGACACCGAAACCTATACGTGGCAGGTTGGGCCAGCAGAAAGTGCTTCATCAGCAACCATCACTGGGAACGATCACACTGGACACCACGCAAAGGAATTGTGGAAAACACAGTAGCTGCCTCTAGGGGATCTGTAGGTGAGTTTGAGATGACAGGAATCACACCTGAAATTATTTGAGATCAGTCTTTCCCTGGGATGCACCTTTTTGGTGATCAGACTCAATTTACACGTTTCCTGGCCTCTCCCTCCAACAGCAAGCTCCCTGAATTCGTGACCAGGTCTAACTGCCAACCACCAGTCCACTAGCCGGCGGTCCTGAACATCTGCTGAATTAATAATCACACCCTCCTCCCTTGCAAATACTCTGCCGCTGTGGCAGGAAAGCAGACACACACACACAAAATAATAATAAAAGATAATTATACCCTCCAAGGCAGTGTGGGGCAGAGGACAGATACCCAGCCTGTGAATCATAAGTCCTGGGCCCTGACCATGGTGTGCTCCTGACCTGGAGTGACGTTGGTCCAGCGTCATTCCCTCCCTGGACCTGTCCCTTCATCTGAAAAATGCAGAGGTAGGACCAGATGATCTCTGAAGCACCATCCAGCAAAAACTTCCTGAATCAATACATGAAAGACAGCAGTAAGGGGCTCTCCGTACAAGACAGAAGGTCCTAGAAGATGCACTCAAAAAAGAATCAGCAGGGCAAGGGAAACCCAGTCACTGCCCAGGAAGCAGTGCTGGTGAGTTGCCCAATGGCTACCTCCATGCCTGAGCATCCACAGGGGCCCGCCTCCTCTTCACTCACAGGCCGCTTGGCTCTCCAGCCTCTCTGCCCAGGATTTGTCTTCAACACTTGGGCACAACCCACGTGGGCTGAGGATGATGTCTGTCTCCATTATCCCACTGCTCAGCAGGGGTTAAGCACAGGCTGGTTCCCTAGAGCAAAATCACCCAAAGTCTGATTTGCCAGTAATCTCAATCTCTGCTCCACTGCAGGGCCCCAACCAGGGTGATGCTTGGCCAGAGTTGGAGAACTGAGTTTACCCCAGGCAGTGGGGAGCCTGTTAGCATCTGACAAGGTACAGAGGGCCTACCAGCCAGCTTCTTCCCAGAACACGTCATTGGTAGGTGATGGAGGCACATTCTTTGTTCTCCAGGGAAACCTACCTGCCAGATCTCAAACCCTGACTCTGTCCCACCCTAGCCAACTGGTGCCAGGATAGGTAGATTCCTGCAAAACCAGAAGCCACATTTTATCTCTGCGGCCCCTGAACCTCTTCCACATCAAGCTGATCTCATTCCTAGGAAACAGGTTACAGAAAGCAATCAGTTAAACTTGGGGGCAGGAATCTGTATTAGTGATTTCAGCTGCTTCCCCACAGCAGGCACCATAGTCCAAAATACAATACTTAGCCTGCTTAGTAAAGCTGTACTGAGGACCAAACCTACCTATCTTCCTAAAAAAGAGGGTGTGTGTGTGTATGTGTGTGTGTGAGATATACTTGACGAATACAGACTGGATCATTTAACCAACATTTGAAGGCGAGGTCAAATCAGTTCAACCTGAGAATCCCAGGAAGACGGACAGCTGGCGGGACTCCTTTGTTTGCTTGCAAAGAGGATCAAATTCTTAACCAGTAAGTCTATTACTGTAACCAAATCCTGTTGGAGTCACCTATTTGCAAAGCAAGGGTAGCTGCAGACCGTACCTCACAGGAACTCCTGAGCAGCAAAAAGAGTTGGCAAACAGGCAGGTGATAGGGCTACAGGCTGTGATTACCGAGCCTCAAGATCCAGGGCACCAGCCAAGCAGGTAAGCCACAGCCAGAAAAATGGCAGCTTCTCTGTCCTTTAGACAGACACAAACAGAGCAAAGAGCCTTGGCTTGTGATGTTTAAGTCTCCTCTGATGAGTTTAATTTCAGGGCAGAGTTTTAGGTTTCAGGGATACCTGCCAGTCCCTATATGGACAAAGGTGGAGCTGGGGCAGAACCAGGGCTAAAGACAGGAGCAAGGCAAGCAAGGCCAGACAGGATATAAGCTCAAGCTCAATACAGGAAGGATGACAACTGAGCCTAAGACAAAACAGAACCAAAGAAGGGAAGTGGGTGGCGGGTAGGCAGGGATCCAAGATCCATTATGAGCCTGAATCCTTTAGGCTAACATCAAAGCCCCTCACTACTGGCCGCCCAGCTTCTGCTCCAGCTTACACCTGTAATTCCAGCAATTTAGAAGGCCAAGGTGGGAAGACTGCTTGAGCCCAGGCGCTCAAGACCAGCCTGGGCAACATAGCAAGACCCCAGCTCTACAAAAAAATTTAAAAAGTAGCCAGGTGTTGTGGCACACGCCTGTAGTCTCAACTACTTGGGAGGCTGAGGCAGGAGGATCACTTGAGCCTAGAAGGCTGCTGTGAGCTACGTTTGTGCCACTGCACTCTAGCCTGGATGACAGAGACCGTCTCAAAAAAATAATAATAGTATTACAATAAAAAAGTGTGTAACTACACAGCATTTACATTGAATCAGGGTTTATAAGTAATCTAGAGATGATTTAAAGTATACGGAGGGGCGCGGAGATGATTTAAAGTATACAGAGGGGCATGGTGGCACGTGCCTGCAGTCCCAGCTACTTGGGAGGCTGAGGTGGGAGGATCATCTGAGCCCAGAGAGTTCGAAGGTGCAGTGAGCTATGATCGCACCACTACACTCCAGCCTGGGCAACAGAGTGAGACCCTGACTAAACGAGTATACGGAAGGCTGATGTGGTGGCTCACATCAGTAATCCCAGCACTTTGGGAAGCCAAGGAAGGAGGATTGCTTGAGCTCAGGAGTTCGAGACCAGCCTGGACAACACGATGAGACCCTGTCTCTACAAAAATAAAATTAGCCGGGTGTGGTTCCAGCTACACGGGAGGCTGAGTCGGGAGAATCCCTTGAGTCCAGGAGTTCAAGGCTATAGTGAGCCATGTTCCTGCCATTGCACTCCAGCCTAGGTCACAGAATGAGAGCCTGTCTCCAAAAAAAAAAAAAAAAAAAAAATATATATATATATATATATATATATACACATAGCAATATCTATATTGCAAAATATACATATATATTGTAAAAATATATATTTTGCAATATATAGATTGCAAATCCCCTGCGGATACTGAGGAATGAATGTACCTAACGAACACACTCACACATGTGGGCTACTGGAGAGGCAGTGACTGCGTGTTGCTACTTCCCAGCCACTGTGAGAGAGGTGGAAACCCTGCTCCAAGACACTCACCATCCAACTTGGGAACCTCTCCTGCTCACCATCTAGCACCTGCTTCCAAATATGTCAAAGACAGCAGGAAGTTCTTTTCTGACAAAATTTGGCCTAATTTTTAAACGCCATTCAGCACTTTTTGGCAGGCCTAGGGATACTTCCAACATCCCATGGCTTTCCTTTTTCTATTTCATCAACTTTTTAAATATACTTTGTACTCTGGGCAGCCCTTTGTACTTTGGGCAGCGCTTTAGGTAAGCGCTAAGTGTGAGGAGCTGACACGGTCATCATTCAAACTAACTTTAACGACACTGGACAAATAATCGCAAGGCAGCAGAAAGTCCGGCTGGGCGGGAGCAGATGCAAACCCTCCACTCCCGGGCTCGGGGGTCCCTCCTGCTCCAGGCGGCCCCACCCGTACAGCTGGGAAAGTGAGATCGCACAGATGCACAGCCGCAAGCAGAGCTTTACGGGCACAGAGGGGAAAGTGAGGACACACACACAGACAGCAGCAGACCCACGGTCGCAGGTAGAGCTCCCTGAGCCTCCCCTCCCGCGCCGCCGCGAACACCCGGCTTCCCAACGCCCTTCATCTGCTCACCGGCGCCAGGCGCGTCTCGGGGTCACCCCCAAATATCGCGGTATCTCGGCGGTCTCTCCCGTGGAACTAACTGGCACGCCTCACGAGAGCACCGGACTGGCTGCGTGTCGCGCAGCCTTCTGGGAGTTGTAGTCCACTTCTCTGCCTTCCGGGAGTTGTAGTCCACTGGGGAACTCCTGGAGCAAACCCTGGCTCCCTCTTCTTTGTATTGCTGGGACTCCGCAGGGACTGGCCTAACTGTCCGATCTCCTCACTCCTGTCAGCCCCACACACGCTGCTCGTTGCTTGGGGCCTTTTTTTTTTTTTTTTTTGCTGTTGTCTCAGGTTTATTGATAATATTACAGTATCTCAAAAAGATTCAAACAGCTCCACGTGGCGTTTTGAAATTCATCCCCACTGTTGGCTCAGTGATCTGCAGATTGGACAGACTGCCAAAGTCCAAAAACGTCCACATTTCCTTAATGTCAGGATCTATTAATACTTCAATGATCTCCTGATCCAGGGCTGAGACCTCAAGAACATAATTGTCTCTCCTTTCTTCTCCTCCTGCAACTTGGAGATACTTCTCACTGGGCCCTTCAAATCAGCTTCATCACATACATATTGTAGCCTGCTATCTTGTTGGGGAGCTTTTTTTTTTTCTTTTTTCTTTTTCTTTGAGACAGAGTCTCACTCTATTGCCAGGCGCCAGGCTGGAGTACAGTGGCACAATCTCGGCTCACTGCAACCTCTGCCTCCCGGGTTCAAGCAATTCTCCTGCCTCAGCCTCCCGAGTAACTGGGACTACAGGCGCACGCCACCACGCCCAGCTAATTTTTGTATTTTTAGTAGAGATGGGGTTTCACCATGTTGGCCAGGATGGTCTCGATCTCTTGACCTCGTGATCCACCCGCCTCGGCCTCCCAAAGTGCTGGGATTACAGACTTGAGCCACCGTGCCCGGCCTGCTTTTTTTTCTTTTTGAGACAGGGTCTGGTTCTGTCGCCCAGACTGAATGCAGTGGCGTGATCTCGACTCACTGCAACCTCCATCTTTTGGGCTCAAATCATCCTCCTACCTCAGCCTACCGAGTAGCTGGGACTACAGGTGTGCGCCATCATGCCAGGCTAGTGGTTTGTTGTTTGTTTGTTTGAGATGAAGTCTCACTCTGTTGCCCAGGTTGGAGTGCAGTGGCTTGATCTCGGCTCACTGCAACCTCCACCTCCTGGGTTCAAGCGAGTCTCCTGCCTCAGTCTCCTGAGTAGCTGGGATTACAGGTGCATG
This sequence comes from Alouatta palliata, assembly GCA_004027835.1. Classification (NCBI taxonomy): domain Eukaryota; kingdom Metazoa; phylum Chordata; class Mammalia; order Primates; family Atelidae; genus Alouatta; species Alouatta palliata. The sequence goes on along the minus strand of PVKV010016850.1, from coordinate 38,005 downwards.
TCACCATGCCCGGCTACTTTTTGTATTTTTAGTGGAGCTGGGGTTTCACCATGTTGGTCAGGCTGTTCTCAAACTCCTGACTTCATGATCTGCCCACCTTGGCCTCCCAAAGTGCCAGGATTACAGGCGTGAGCCACTGTATTGTTTGTATTTTTCGTGGAGACAGGGTCTCACTATATAGCCCAGGCCGGTCTCAAACTCCTGGGCTCAAGCAATCCATCTGCCTTGGCCCCGCAAAGTGCTGAGATTACAGGTGTGAGCCTCTGCGACTGGCCCTGGGAGCTTTTTGCTGGTAATAATGGTGGTCTCCTTGCACACGTGCTTGTTCATGTGTAAGTTGCTGCCCAGGTACATGTGGTACTTTTTTATATATAGAAGTATAGAAAAGGGCCATCTTCATGGTGTTAGTGCGAATAGGGCCCATGTTAACTGGTCCTCGGTAGAAGAGGGCTTGGGGCACTTAATAGCAAATATTTACCAAGCCTCTTCTGTAGGTGCACAGGATACAGAGATAAATCAGATGCCTCCCTGTTCTTGAGACAAACAGGGACACAGAAAATGACAGGGTAAGGTCCTCCATGAGGAAGCAACACCTCCAGGCAGGAAAGCCTTCTTTTTTTTTTTTTTTTCAGATGGAGTCTCGCTCTGTGGCCCAGGCTGGAGTGTGCAATGGCACGATCTCGGCTCACTGCAACCTCTGCCACCCACATTCAAGTGATTCTCCTGCCTCAGCCTCCTGAGTAACTGGGATTACAGGCGCCTGCCACCAAGCCCAGCTAATTTTTATAGTTTTTTATTAGAGACAGGGTTTCACTATCTTGGCCAGGCTGGTCTTGAACTCCTGACCTTGTGATCCACCCTCCTCAGCCTCCCAAAGTGCTGGGATTATAGGCGTGAGCCACGACACCTGGCCTAGGAAAGCCTTCTCGAAAGAGTGGCTTGAGGTGAATCTTGAAGGACAGCCAGGAGCTTAGACAGAGGATCCCCATAGCGATCCAGGTGGAGGGCATTGTATGGGCAAAGGGAAGGTGGCAGGAGAATGAACACTGGGCACGCTTCCCTGTCCCCTGCATTTTCTAGCCTTCACAGGCCCCAGAAACCTGTGTTCATTGAGGTGGCTGAACCAGCTGTGGGTCCCCTGCCCTAAGCTGAGGTGGGGCCTCTGCTCTTCCCGGGCCCTTGGCCACAGTGGACCACCTGGGCCAAACCATCCCTTACCCAGGGATCCAGCCTGTTTCTTCCACTTCCTCTTCCCAAGGCAGGGGGCCTCGGTGGCAATTTCATCGTCTACTCAAGGCTGCCTCAGAGAAAGAGCCACACAGGGTCACATGGCTTTAGGTCTCGGGGAATGACAGACCACAGACCCACGCAGCCCCCACACCTTCATGTCCCTGCCCCACACCCTACCATGAGGCTCCATGCAAACCCACAGGAAGACACATGATGCAGCAGAACACACAGGGCCAAATGTTCCCCTTTATTATGGTTCACTGAGTTACCAAAGAGACACATTGGCTCAGGCAGCTCAACTGCCAGCTGGGGAACATCCATCTCCAGAAATAGGGAGCAGCAGTGGCACCAGGAGAATAGCAAAGCAGGTCACTGGGACCCCAGAGCTGACCTGGGCCCTCCTCCACCCCACCCAGGCCAGACCTTCCTGCAGAGATGAATGTGTGCCCTGCCCCCACTTCTCATACTGGTTCCCTCCCTGGGAAAGTGCATAGTTGCCTGGAGATGCAGCATCCCAGGGCCTGAACAAGCTGGGCCACACACTGGGATCCATCTTTCCCAAGGGTAGAGCCAGTGTGTGGCCATATAGGTCTGAGCCAAAGAGGCAGACAGGACAGGAAATCGATTGGTGATAACATCCAGCAGGTCATGAGTGCTAGGCAGGGAGCTGGACCACAAGCCTCCTGGAGCTACCGGAGAGAGAAGGGAAAAGGAGCCACAGGTCTGGGATAGGGGAAAGGAAGGCAGGGGGAAGAAGGGCCTAGACCTAGGGTCCCTTTTCAGGTACCAGAGAGGAGGGAGAGCCAATCATATGTTGTGGCCCAAGCCTAAAGGACCATTAGGAAGAGAACTACCAGAGGCCCCTGGCTCAGGTTGGCCTGGAAGCCCTAGGTGTTGGGTTCCAAGCTGAAGCCAGGCCACAGTAGCCAAGTGGGATTTGGATTTTTGTCCAAACAGCCCAGGCAGGCTTCTGTTGCGAGAAGGGGCGGTGGGAAACAGTGAGATGCTCTTTGCGTGAGAACCCGCTCCCCTTCAGGCCCCACACACGGCTGGAGCCTCTACCATCCATGTTCTCACCCCGCTTGGCACACAACAGCCCCATGGGCTTAAAACCACTCTCCTCAAAGGGGCAGGGAGTTCCGACTGGGTGAGGACATGCTAAGAACCGAGGTCTGTAGGCAGAGGGGAGCAAGTTACCTTGATTTGGAAAACAAAACACAACTAAACTAAAGCCAGAGAGCCTCCCCTCCCATTGGGCCTAACCGGAAATCCCATTCAGGCCATTGTGCTTGCAGCGAGGACTGGGCCTGTGCTTCTGCTGGGGCCCTGAGTTCAAGTGCCCAGAACTGCCCTGTGACCAAGAGCAAGCCAGATGGGGGAAAGCATGCTCCCCTCACTGGGCCCTGCCTGCCTTCTCCGCTGACCTTCCCTCTGGGCCTAGTCCACGGAGCCCTGTCCCTTCTACCAGATCCAAACAGAACAGCTACCGCTCCCAGGAATCCAGTCACTGAGAGATACGTAGATGCCCCAGTGTGCTGGAGCCAGCCAGACCTCCCCACCGGGTGACCAATCATTACTGACACGCCCTCTGCTCTAGCTGTGCCTTTAAATCTGACAACTGGCCGGCATGACCCAACTCCTCAGGGAAGGCAGTAAGGCAGATGCCACCTGGCACATGGTGGGGTAAGGGTAGGAGAATCAAGCCATAAAGCCACAGCAGCTGGGGGCATGGAGAGGAGGCAAAGGGACATAGGCAGAGGGGCTCAAGGGGGCTCTGGGGAGAGGAGGAGGAGAAGGCAGGGAGAGAAAAGAGGAACTTGCCCCTGCAGACCAAACTCTCAGACCCAAGCAGACTCACCTGCATTTCCATCCCCTGGGGGTCAGGGACCCAGGTGGGCTCTGCACCCCCCAGCTATGTGCTCTTCCTACATCGGGGTAAGGCCCAGCTCCCCCACCAGCTTCCTTGAACTGGCCATCAGATCAGATTTGGGGATCTGGACTCAGTCTCAGGAGCAGATAAAACTGGGATACTCAGCCTTGGGGAAGGCAAAGAAAAGCCACATGGGAAAGAGACAGACAGGCCCCGGGCAAGGGAAGATAGCACAGGGAAATGACATCAGGGAACAGATGAGGGAGGCGGAGGCTTAGGTGGGGAAGGCCTGGATGGATGAGAAGAGCAAGGTAATATCCTGGGCCTGTGCCCACCCTCCTACCCACCACCACGAGTGCTAAATACTGTTGCTTCCCAGGAAGACCGAAAGTGGAAACAGTTCCAGCTCATAACCCTAGGAAGGGGCCAGTCTTTCTGCTATGCCTCCCCCGACCCTGTGAGGGGTCCCTGGGCGAAGGTCAGAGGTGCCAGGGGCAGGAGGGCCAGGTGGAGGGTGGGGGGGCTGGTTTAGCTCTAAACATACATCTAGCACCACAACAAGAGACCTCCACTGCACACTATTTCACGAGGGGACACAGACACAGCTACTACTGCACGGGACAGCTCCACGCGCAGCCCACAGCTCTGAGTGCCAAGAGCAGAATCCGAAAGGTGGGGGCCAGGGGACAGACATATACATACATATATATATATATATATAACTCTGGTCCTTTGTACAAATCGGGGAAGGGGAAAAGGGAAGGGGGAACCCTGCTTGGTCACCACAAATGACGATGTGGCTTGAGCCCCCTGTCCCAATGGCCCCAGCCCTGCCACCTGGTAGGCATGGCTGGTTCACATCTCGTTGGAGTGCGTGTAGTTGGGGGTGGCAGAATACTGAGTCTGAGGCTGATTCATGGCACCCTGGGCCGCCCCCATGGCGGCATTCTGGGCTGCCTGCTGCACGTGTGGGTTCTTCCATGCCCCTGTGGTCCACTCCTCCTGAGCTTTGCTGAAACTCCCCCCACTTCCCCGGTAAAATTTATGAACCTGTAGGAAAAGGAGCATAAAGAAGGGTTAATCAAAGAGAAACGGCAGCCCATCCAGGAAATAGATGGGACCCAACTGTTAAAAAGCAGTACTCCTTCCCATGCCTGCCTCTGTAGGACAGTCCTGCAGGCCACTCCAGAGGGAGTCCCTTGGAAGACCTGGGGACCCTCTTGTAACTTGGAGGAGGGCTTGTTTCAGATCACGGCCCCTTCCCAAAGCCACCCTGTCACCCTTGCGGGGACCACGTACCATGCTGAGGGCAATGAAGGAAAAGACGGCCATCACCGTGAACATGACAGTGGGAATGAGCATGACGACCGCTGAGCCAACGTTGGTTCCGAAGAAGGAGATGGTAGCAATCCAGCCACTGTCGGGAGAGGCCAGTGTGGGGCTGCGGGCAGGATGAGCGGTGCCCAGGAGCCCCTGCCAGAGGAAGGGACTGTCTCATTGCCACAGGGAGGAAACATATCACTGGCTGCAGAGGGACCATCGTACTGATATCCAAAGGGCCTGTGTCAGTGGCTCAAGAAGACACCTTCCCCGTGGCTCAGAGGTGTTCCTAAGACACAGCACTTCCTTCCCCCAGATTTTCCCATAATGCTTGACACCCCTCAGCCCCCAAGAAACCACTGCCAGCTTCTCCTTTCCTCTGATGCTATGGCTGTGCTATTACACTATCCTGAATCCTCTCACTCTCCCAACGACCAGTCACTCAGGCCCCATAGGCTCAGCAGCTTAGCACACAAAAGTAGGCAAAAGACACACCCACGGTGCCACCCCTTCCAGCCCCAGGCCACGCCCCTGCCTCTTACCAGACGCCCCAGCCTGGGATGCCCACGGCCTGGATGATGCTGATGACCAACTGGGCCATGAAGGTGAAGAAGAATGCCATGAAACTGAAGGAGCTGTCAGTCCTGCAGCAGAGGAGGTGGGCCCTGTCACCTGGGCAGAGAGCCAGGGCTTCTCTGCCTTAAAGGCCCCCAAGCCCTTCCAAGTTTAAGTGCATATGGACAGAAGACATTTAAAGGCCTTAATTGAGAGGTAGCATGTAGTCGTTTTACCCATATATCTTTGCAAGTTTCCACGTGGCAGGCCTATGTGTTGCGACATTACACAGGGAGGGATTTCCTCAGGAACAGACCACCCCATGCTACACGGATGGATGGTCTCATTGCCATAGAAATAGATGGCTCCATTGAGGCAGGAATAAACAGTCTCATTGTCACGGGATGACATGAAGAGTTGGTCCCATGGGCTCAGATATAGAAAGTCCCATTGGCACTAGAATGGTCACTCTATTGGCACCAAAATAGTAGCAAATTGGCACTTCGATGGGTGGCTTGATTGGCACAAAGAGATTTAAGGCCCCATTAGCATTGAGATGGATATTCTACTGGCACCTCAGATAGCCTTGGTACACTGATGAATAGTCACGTTGGCACAAAGATTGAAAATGCCATTTGGCACTATGTGAACACCCAGTGGCATCAAGACAGCAAGCTCCACTGCTACGTGGATGGGTGTTCATTTGGCACAGAGTTGGATGACCTCACTGCACATGAACAGTGTCAATGGTACATGGCTGGCTGGTTCCATTGGCACATGGATGGATGGTGTCCTTGGCACCAAGTCAGCTAGCCCCACTGGTACTAGGATGGGCAGCCCCCTCAAAACAGGCAGCCCCACAGGCAAAATTAACATGCAGCTGCCCAAGGAAGGTGATGACAGAACTAAAAATAGGCCTGGTCTCTCTCTATTTCCCTCACCCAAGGGTAGAGTGAGGAGGAAAGGAACTGACTCCCAGCCCTCTCACCTCAACCTGGCACTCACAGAAAGCCCAATCTCTACCTAGCAATCTGAGCCAAAAGTCAACAAGGGAAAGTGAGTTTGGGGGAGGGCAAAAAAAAAAAAAGAAAAAAAAAAGAAGTGAGAAAAAATATAGAGAAGAGACAGGGGAGACGGGCAGAGACGGCTAGGCACTGCGGTTAGCGCCAACCACTTACTTGAAGGCCTTGTAAATGGGCCGAAACCAGCAGACGTAGGAGCAGGGTGTGAACAGGATGAGCCAGAGAAAGGCGAGGCCAAAGTTGGTGGCTCCCCCGCCTCCGATCAGCCACGCGAGACAGCCCACCAGGTTCACGGCCAGCGTGACGCTGTTCACTGCAGGCCCAGGAGAGCACATGCACACAGAGAGACAGACACCCAGACCCATACAGAGACACATGAGCACCCGGACATGGACACACCCACACCGGTAACGTGACACAGACCCACAGTCAAGCCAGACCGACAGCGCAGACAAGCACAGAGAGATGCAGACACATTCACAGATTCGCACCCGCACAGAAGACCCACAACCCATAACAACGAACACACATAGACACATGAGACACACATACACACACAGAGGAAGTAAAGACTGTAAGAAAGCAAGCTGGGAGCTCAGACCAGCCCCCCAACCCCAGCACCCACTCCTGAGAAATCTGGAGAGCAGAGCCTCCAGAACCCAGAGCTTCTGCCCAGCAAGCCCCTTTGAAGGGCCCCAAAGCCTCAGTGTGGTAGAAATGCTCTCATCCTTCTAAGAACGGCTTCAGCCCTGACCCTCGCAGACCCACAGCAACCACCAAGCCCAAGACACGGGAAACTGACCTTACACTTTCTCTTTCAAGGTAGGGGCATGAAAGGGAAAAGTAAAAGATCTTGTGGAAACATCTCTTCTAGCCATTGTACCATCTACCTTGCACTTAAATGGGGCAGGCATTGGTGGCTGGAATCTCAGTCTTTATCTAATCCATTTCTTTTTTTCTCTCTCTCTTTTTTTTTTTTTTTGAGATGGAATCTCACTCTGTCGTCCAGGCTTGAGTGCCATGACGCGATCTTGGCTCACTGTAACCTCCATCTCTCAGGTTCAAGCAGTTCTCTAGCCTCAGCCTCCCAAGGACCTGGGATTACAGGCACCCACCACCACTCCTGGCTAATTTTTGTATTTTTAGTAGAGATGGGTTTTTGCCAAGTTGGCCAGGCTGGTCTTGAACTCCTGACCTCAGGCAATCCACTCACCTCGGCCTCCCAAAGTGCTGGGATTACAGGCATGAGCCACTGCGTCCGGCTATCTAATCTATTTCTTAGATAACTCTCATGCCAGCTCCTCAAATAAGTCTTCCTTTGCTACTGAAACCTCATCTCCCATCCCTCTAACCTTCTACAGACCTGGGCTACTCTCAAGGTTCCCCTAGTATAAATCCAAGCCCATCAACCAGATTAAAAGTTCCCCAAGAGCAGGACCCAGGCTCCGCCTCCTCTGTCCCCACATCATCTAGCTGAACTAGGAGGCACAGCGTCACTGAGTCACGGCCAGCAGGGACCTCAAAGGTTTACAGATAAAAGTGATGCTGGCACTAACACACACCCAGGTCTCTGCAGCACATCATTATCTAAGATCAGAGCACCCCCTTCCTTGAAAACAAGGCTGAGTCCACAAAGACCTGCCGAATAAACCAACGAAGGAGGGCTCAGTCATAACCTCAAACAGCCAGGCATCTGTGGTCCTGTCTTCTGAATAGAACCTTTAAGCACCTTAAGGGTTATATACATTTCCTTGGGAGTAAAGCACCTGGCAGGTGCCTAGTGAGGACTTAAGGAGATATTTATAGCCCTTAAATCCAGCTCGTGGATGAGATCTTCCCAGGAGTGGAGTTCCCAGAGCCCAGGTCGGATGGAGTGCCCCACAAGTCTGGCCTAACCACCCTGTCACCCATCTCAGGGCCCCTCATCACATGATTGGGCATTTCTTCCGGTATATTTCAGCTGTATTTCCTCTATCCCTGTTCATTGCCCCAAAATCTCCCAGAGGCTTAGTGTTAAAACTGATTTTTTTTTTTTTTTGAGACGGAGTCTTGCTCTGTCACCCAGGCTGGAGTGCAGTGGTGCAATCGCCTCACTGCAGCCTCTGCCTCCTGGGTTCAAGCGATTCTCCTGCCTCAACCTCCTGAGTAGCTGGAATTACAGGCGCTTGCCACTGAGCCCGGCTAATTTTTGTATTTTTAGTAGTGACGGGGTTTCATCATCTCAGCCAGGCTGGTCTTGAACTCCTGACCTCAGGTGGTCCATTACCTTGGCCTCCCAAAGTGCTGGGATTACAGGCATTAGCCACCACACCTAGCCCAATAGTCTCTTTCTGCAAATGAGGAACCTGCTGCCTGGGAAGCAGAATGACCAGGCAAACTTGATCCCATAGCTCCCAACTCCCAGTTGAAGGCTCCTCTCTTTGAGCAATCTTCCAGAGAAAGCAAGACAAATGAGGCTTTAAGGGAAGGATTCCTCTCCAAATCCAGAATCCTGAGGTCCTGACAATCCCCAGAGGTTCCCTGGAAAGTTACTCCAGTGGAAGGGAAAGGAGAAGCAAGAAGACAGGGATTACACTGCAGAGAGGGACCCCTGTCCAGATGCTCTGTGAATGGAGGGTGGAAGAGAAGGAAGGGAGGAGAGGCCTAGACGGGGGAGACTGAGGGAAACTGAGGCCCAGTAGGGGAGGTGGCCCGTAGAAGAAGCCTACTGGGAGCCTGGCACGGGAAGACTTATGGTCCATGCAAATGCTACAAGTGGGACTGAAGGACAGTGGGGCCTGTGGGTACCCCTACCCCGATGCCCAGCACGCCCAGTCTTCCTCCCTCCTCCAGCCACCCTGGCCCGCCCCCATCCCATGGCACTCACACATCCAGAGGTAGTAGAGGCGCTTGGTCATGCTGAGATGCTGGGGAGGAATGTCTGCCTCGAAGTCTTGGTAGAAACATGGCTTCAGCGGGATGAATTTGGGCAACGGTGGGAAGTTGTTCACTTTCTCTGTGGATGAGACACATTGCACAACATCACTTCCAGTCTTCCCCCCAACAGTCCAAGACGCCCATCCTTTCCCTGGCTGTGCTGCCCCGTTGGTCCCTGTGGCCACCGACCACTCTGCTTTCCCCACCCAGCCATCCCTACCTCCCCGGGTCAGCCGTGATGATCCCAAAGCAGCCAAAGGCCCTGAGACAGTGTCACTCAGAATAAAAAACAATAGATGTCACCTTGTCAGACAGCAATTATTGTTTTTTATTCCGAGTGACACTGTCTCAGGGCCTCAAGGTGCCACCCTCTCAGCGGAGGCAGCTCCGGGCAGAGGAAGCGGGATGTGTGAGAATCTACAGATGTGGGTTCCAGCCTCTACTCAGCATTCGTGCTCTGGGGTAAGTTATCGCCCCTCTCTAGACCTCAGTTTATCTGCTGGAGTGGGGTCTGGGCAACACCGTCCCTAAAATTCCCTCCAACTCGGCATTCTGTACGTCTGAGCCTTCTGAACTAGATAAAAAAGGCACCAGAGTATTAGAAAGCAATGGAGACAGAGGGGAGGAGGCTGAGCCACCCATGCTGCTAATCAGGTGGACTGACAGCACGACAAAGGCATCAAGGTGCTCAATTCCTGGTCCCTAGGAACAAAGATCTGACAATGTCATGTTGAGATTCTCAGACAGGCCTCAGTGGAGACAGTGGAGAAAGCCTGGGGACAGTAAGATGAAAAGAACCTGGCCTCCAAAGACTAGGGGAGATAGTGGGACCAAGAAGAGGGCCACCCAGGCTATGCTCACTGTCAGGTCCTATCCACACAGCCTGGCCTTCTCCTTACCTGCCATGATGGTACCAGCCGGCCCAGTGGCCTGCACACACCTCTTTGTCCTGACCTGGAAGGAAAGAAAAGCCAGAGAAGGATGAGATCAGGGCTGCACCCATCCCAGTTCCTCTCTACGCCCCATCCGGGCTGCAAGCTCCCCAGGGTGGACCCAGCATATACTCCTATAGTGCTGTGAACATGATGGAGACAGCTCCCTCCTCTCAGAGCCACCCTTCCACCAGCTACATCTTCCCAGCTGCTCCTGCCCTCTGTCTCAAGGCACAAAATCCACCCTCCAAAAACCCTATCCAAGGGTGGGAAAGGAACCTGAGAGGGGACCCCATTCAGGGAAAGCCAAGTGACATTCTATTCCTCGACTGTGAGTTGCAGACTGAGCCCCGACCTTGGTCACAGGCCAAGGTCCTCCCTTCGTTCCTTTTGCCCTTGGTCATTTGTTCATTTATTAAGACACTTACATGGTGCTGGGAAAGAGAAGGAGCAAAAGGATTTGGTCCCTGCTCTCCCCATGAAACAGTCAATCACCTCTGCGGTAAATCACACAAAACGTAAGCACAGCTGCTGTGAAAACATACATAGCATATGTCATGGTGATCTAATCCGGTCTGGGGAGTCAGGGAAATTACTTTTTTTTTTTCCGAGATGGAGTCTCGCTCTATCACCCAGGCTGGAGTGCAATGGCTTGATCTTGGCTCACTGCAATCTCCGCCTCCTGGGTTCAAGTGATTCTCCTGCCTAGCCTCCCAAGTAGCTGGGATTACAGGCATGCACCACCACACTTGGCTAATTTTTTTGTGTTTTTAGTAGAGATGGGGTTTCACCATGTTGGTCAAGCTGCTCTTGAACTCCTGGCCTTGTGATCTGCCCACCTTGGCCTCCCAAAGTGCTGGGATTACAGGCATGAGCCATTGTATCCGGCCTAAATTTTTTTAATTAAAAAACATTTTTTTGAGATGGAGTCTCTCTCTGTTGCCCAGGCTGGAGTGCAGTGGTGCAATCCCAGCTCATTGCAGCCTCAACCTCCCCAGGCTCAGGTGATCCTCCAAGCTCAGCCTCCTGAGTAGCTGGAACTATAAGCAAGTACCACCATGCCCAGCTAATTTTTATATTTTTTGTAGAGATGGAGTTTCACCATATTGCCCAAACTAATTTGAATTCCTAGGCTCAAGCAATCCACCTGCCTCAGCCTCCCAAAGTGCTAGGATTACAGGCATGAGCCACTGCACCCAGCCTCAGGGAAATTAAATATAAGTGGTAGCAAAGACCTGAAGAATTAAGAGGAGTTCCTGGGGCAAAACAGGCTTCCAGGCAGATGAGAAAGCATCATACAGAGACAGATCCTCACTAGGAAGGAGCTTCACACTTTTTTTTCTTATACAGGGTCTCATTCTGTCACCCAGGCTGGAGTGCAGTGGCACTCCGGGGCTCAAGCCATCCTCCTGCCTCAGCCTCGAGTAGCTAGACTACAGGGACAGGCTACCATGCTAATTTTTAAATATTTTGTACAGAGGAGGTCTTGCTGTGTTGCCCAGCTGGTCTCAAATTCCAGGCCTCAAGCATTCCTCCCGCTTTGGACTCCCAAAGTGCTGGGATTATAGGCACAAGCCTTTCTCATAAGAGAAAGAAATCTACTGTGGCTAAAGCAGAGTGCAAATGAGGGGACAGCAGATGAGACTATAGAGAGGTGAGGTGGGCAGGATGTGCTTCCTGAGACCCTCAGGAGACAAGTTTGAAGGGATCTTAAGGGGGTTTCGGGGAGCAGGGGAAAGGGAGCAATCGGAAGACTCCCTGCCCACTTAACCCTGAGTGGTTGGCGGAGACCCATCATGACAACAAGCCTGTGTGAGACAAGGTGCAGGTTCCAGGAAAGGACAAACAGCTGTGCTATGGCCCTGCAGGGTGGGAGCTGCTGGGGGACACCTGGCCAGGGCATCTTATAGGTATCTGGAGCGTACAAACATGCTCTGCTCCTGGGAGTTCAGTGGGAGGCCTCGCTGACCCATGCTCAGTAATCATTGGTAAGTTGAGGCCAGGGAAAACAAACAGCAATCACTGTGTTAGAACAATAACTCTGATGGACATTTATACAGTCAACAGCAGAAAAGGGTCCACAACCAAGTGCAAAGGCGACGCAATGTTTAAAAGCTGGGAAGTTTTGGAATCGGAAAGACTCATCTATGCTGTTAGAAGTCAAGATAGTATTAACCTTCAGGGTGCAGCGACTGGGGGCCCGGCACCTGTTCCCGGTTGGGGTGCTGGATACACAGAGGTAGGGATTCTGAACATTCTCCAAGCATAGATACAACTTGTGCACTCTCCTGTGTGTTAGACTTCCACGAGACATTTGCTTTGAAACAAAAACTTCAGGCTGGATGTAGTGGCTCACACCTGTATTCCCAGCACTTCAGGAGGCCGAGGCAGGAGGATCACTCGAGTCCAGTAGTTCAACACCAGTCTGGCCAACATAGTGAGACTCCATCTCTACAAAAAATAAAAAATTAGGCAGGCACGGTGGTGCACGCCTGTAGTCCCAGTTCCTTAGAAGGCTGAGGTGGGAGGATTGCTCGAGTCTGGGAGGTGGAGGCTGTAGTGAGCCATGATTGCACCATTGCACTCCAGCCTGGGCAACAGAGCAAGACTGTCTGAAAGGAAAAAAAAAGTCACAAAGAACTTCTAGCATTCCAATCAAATTCCTCTGGATCCAATTAAAAGTTTGGGCAATTGGCCAGGTGCGGTGGCTCACACCTGTAATCCAAGCACTTTGGAGGCCAAGGCGGGCGGATCACCTGAGGTCAGGAGTTCAAGACCAGCCTGACATGGTGAAACCCTGTCTTTATAAAAAAATAAATAAATAAAAATAAATAAATAAAAGTTTGGGCAATTACAATGTTCTGGGCCCTTTTGTGATATGGGATCAAATACAGATATAAAAACCCAGTAAAGGGTCAGGTGTGGTGGCTCACACCTGTAATCCCAGCACTTTGGGAGGCTGAGGCAGGCAGATCATGAGGTCAGGAGTTCAAGACCAGTCCGGCCAAGATGGTGAAACCCTATCTCTACTAAAAATCCAAAAATTAGCCAGGCGTGGTGGCACATGTCTGTAGTCCCAGCTACTCAGGAGGCTGAGGCAGAAGAACTCCTTGAACCCAGGAGGCGGAGATTGCAGTGAGCCAAGATCATGCCACTGCACTCTAGCCTGGCGACAGAGCAACACTCTGTCTAAAAAAAAAAAAAAAAAAAAAAAAAACCCTAACATCCACCACAAAAAGAAAAGAGAACGATATAATAGAGACAATCAGGAAATGATACCCACGCACAGGTGCGTTAATTGTGGCCGTTTGTAATAACAAAGGATTAGAAACAATCAGTCGGAGACTGATTAGACCAGTGGTACAATCATACAATGGACTGTTCCGCAGCTATTTTTAAAAATGCTCTGCAGCTGTTAAAGATTTTAAAAAGAGGAAGAGGTTCTCTAGTACTGATATAGAAAAATCTCCAAAGACACTAGTAGTTAAAAAAAGCAAGATGTAGAACAGTCTGTATGTTATACATTTTGTATAATAAGAATATATTTTACTTTTCACCTAACAATGCTGCTCCTGTTAGTCATTTACCCAGATACAAGAAATGACAATGCTGAAAGCAACCTAAAGGTGACTATTTGAATATACGAGGTGCATCATACAATAGAGAATTATACAGATGTAAAAAAGAGGCCAGGCATGGTGGCTCACATCTACAATCCCAGCACTTTCAGAGGTGAAGGCAGCAGGATCACTTGAGGTCAGGAGTTTGAGACCAGCCTGACCAACATGGTGAAATCCCATCTCTACCAAAAAAATACAAAAATTAGCTGGGCATGCTATAATCCCAACTACCTAGGAGGTCGAGGTGAGAGAATCAATTGAACCCACGAGGCAGAGGTTGCAGTGAGCCAAGATTGTGCTGCTGTACTCCAGCCTGGGTAACTGAGTGAAACTCTGTCTCAAAAAAAAAGAATAAAAATGAGCTCAATAAACTGCTGTGGAATGCTTTCCAGGATATATTAAGTAAAAAAAAAAAAAAAGCAAAGTACAAAAAGTGTAAATCATAAGCTAACCCTTATGTAAGAAAAGGGGAGTAAGAATGCAGAAATGAATTTGCTTATTTTTGCAAAAGAAACAAAGAATAAACCAGAAAGTAATGAAATAGTCACCTACATAACGGAAAAGCTAGGATGAGTAGAGAGACTTCTTTTTTTTAATATACTTTTAAATACACTTTTATTTATTTATTTATTTATTTTTTAAGACGGGGTTTCACCATGTTGGTCAGGGTGGTCTTGAACTCCCGACCTCAGGTGATCCGCCCGCCTTGGCCTCCAAAGTGCTTGGATTACAGGTGTGAGCCACCACGCCCAGCCTAAATACACTTTTATATATTTTTAAATAAGCTTTTAAATACATTTTTATATATAAAATGCCTTCCATATTTCAAAAACTTAAACCAAAAAGAAAAGCAAACTCTAAAACTGAAACAAATCAAGCTAACTATACTTTAAATTGGTAACAATCTCACAGAAATAAAAAATTAGCCCAAGTAACTTTTGATCACAGTAACCGTGTTCTCTTAGAAAGATAAACCTCAAGGCGAAAAATAACTGCAAACAGGCCGGGTGCAGTGGCTCATGCCTGGCATCCCAGCACTTTGGGAGGCCAAGTCAGGTGGATCGCTTGAGACCAGGCGTTTGAGACCAGCCTGAGTAACACAGCAAGACCCCATCTCTACAAAAAATACAAACATGAGCGGGACATGGTGATGTGTGGCTGCAGTCCCAGCTTCTCAGGGGGCTGAGGTGGGAGGATCACTTGAGCTCAGGAAGTCGAGGCTGCAGTGAGGTGTGACTGCACCACCGCACTCCAGCCTGAGCGACAGACAAGACTGTGTCTCAAAAAAAAAAGAAAAAGAAACTGCAAACATGTCATACATTGTAGCAGGTTTACTCTTACTGCTGGTACTGCTGTGATGACTCTCTAAACCTTTGCCATATATATCACAGGAGGGGGTTCTCACTTTAGGAGTAGGAGACAGGATGCCGGTCATGAAAAGGTAAGAAAGAGACTAGTGTCAGATTCAAAGTGGATGTATCAGTACGGAATTTTTAAAATACATATGGCTGGTCCCAAGCCAGGGAAAAGAAATACAAGGTTAGCCTGGAACATTCTGTGGTATCAGAAAGAAGAAAGTACTCAACAACTGATGGAGGCAAGTCGAAAGGACACAGGAGCCAGTCGGATGGGGCTACCACCAACCAAATTTGGGACAATTTGAGTATCAAAAGTAATAACCACGCGGATTTTTCCTTTTCTTTTTTTTGAGACATTGTCTCGCTCTGTCACCCAGGCTGGAGTACAGCAGGATGATCTTGGCTTACCGCAACCTCCGCCTCCCGAGTTCAAGCGATTCTCCTGCCTCAGCCTGCCGAGTAGCTGGGACTGCAGGCCCCCACCACCACACCTGGCTAATTTTTGTATTTTTAGTAGAGACAGGGTTTCACCATGTTGCCCAGGCTGGTCTTGAACTCGTGGCCTCAAGCGATCCACCCATCTGAGCCTCCCAAATTGCTGGGATTACAGGCATAAATTCCCACGCCCGACCCACATGGATTATTTAAAAAAAATAATCCATGAGTCCAAAGTGACATTATTATTTTATTTTTAAAAACAGAGGGAGAGGCGGGGCACTGTGGCTTACAACTGTAATCCTAGCACTTTGGGAGGCCAAGGCAGGCAGATATCTCACCTGAAGTCAGGAGCTTGAGACCAGCCAGACCAACATGAAGAAACCCCAACTCTATCAAAAAACACAAACTTAGCTGGGCAAGTTGGAGCATGCCTGTAATCCTAGCTACTTGGGAGGCTGAGGCAGGAGAACTGCTTGAACCCAGGAGGTGGAGGTTGCAGTGAGCCAAGATCTAGCCATTGCACTCCAGCCTGGGCAACAAGAGTGAAACTCCGTCTCAAAAAAAAAGAGAGGGAGACCGAGGCAGGTGGATCACTTGAGGTCAAGAGAGTTCGAGACGACCCTGGCCAACATGGTGAAACCTTGTCTCTACCAAAAAATACTAAAAATAGCAGGGCGTGGTAGCACATGCTTGTAGTCCCAGCTACTCAGGAACCTAAGGCAGGAGAATTGCTAGAACCCTGCAGGCAGGCAGAGGCTACAGTAAGCCGAGATCGTGCCACTGCACTGCAGCCTGGGCGACGGAGGGAGACTCTGTCTCAAAAAAAAAAAAAAAAAAAAGAAAGAACATCATATGCCTCCTGCTATGCTGTGCACAGAAAGACTCAAGGTCATGTATGAATACTGTTGCCAAAGAAATGTTTAATCTGAAAATAATTGTGAAAAAACAATCCAACAAATTCAGATTGTGGGAAATTCTACAAGACAACTGTTAATGTTATGAAAGACAGAAATATGCAGGGGGAATTTATCTAAATTAATGGAGATAAAAGAGACATGCAACCAAATGCAATGGAGAATCCTTTCATGGATCCCGGATTTTAAAATCACAGCTATAAAGGACATTTTTAGGACAACTAGAGAAACTTGAATATAGACTGCATAGAAGATACTACTGTTCACTGTTAAATTTCTTGGATATTGTGTGTGTGTGTGTTCGCATTTCCTTCCTTCCTTCCTTCCTTCCCTCCCTCCCTCCCCCCCTTTTTTTTGAAACAGGGTCTCACTGTGTTGCGCCCAGGCTGGAGTGCAGCAGCACAATCACGGTTCACTGCAACCTCGATCTCCTGCCTCAACAGATCCTCCCGTCTCAGTCTCAGTCTCCTGAGTAGCTGGGACTACAGGCACATGCCATCATGCCTGGCTAATTTTTGTATTTTTTGCAGAGAGACGGTTTTGCCATGTTGCCCAGGCTGAGCCTGAAGTTCTGGGCTCAAGAGATCCACCTGCCTTGGCCTCTTAAAAGTGCTGGGATTACAGCTGTGAACTACTGTGGCAGCTGATAGAACATCTTTGTTCTTAGAAGATACAGGCTGGTCTTTAGAAGCAGTGTCTGGGCCAGGCGCGGTGGCTCACACCAGTAATCTCAGCACTTTGGGAGGCCAAGGAGGGCAGATCACCTGAGGTCAGGAGTTCAAGACCAGCCTGGCCAATATGGTAAAACTCCATCTCTACAAAAATACAAAAATTAGCTGGACATGATGTCGAGTGCCTGTAATGCCAGCTACTTGGGAGACTGAGGTGGGAGAATCACTTGAATCCAGGAAGGGGAGGTTGCAGCTGGCCAAGATGACACCTTTGCACTCCAGCCTTGGTGACAGAGAACTCTATCTCGAAAAAAAAATAGAAGCAGTTTCTGGTCTGTAACTTCCTTTTGTCTTTTTTTTTCTTTTTTTTGAGACGGAGTTTCCCTCTTGTTACCCAGGCTGGAGTGCAATGGCTTGATCTCGGCTCACCACAACCTCCGCCTCCTGGGTTCAAGCAATTCTCCTGCCTCAGCCTCCCGAGTAGCTGGGACTACAGGCACGTGCCACCATGCCCAGCTAATTTTTGTATTTTTAGTAGAGACGGGGTTTCACCATGTTGACCAGGATGGTCTCGATCTCTTGACCTCGTGATCCACCCGCCTCGGCCTCCCAAA
>PVKV010016850.1:0-20445 GCA_004027835.1 Alouatta palliata | reverse complement strand
TTTTCAAAATAAAAAGTTGGGGGAAAATATTCATATCTGTATTTGACAATATATGCACAAAGAATCTCTGGAAGGATATTAAGAAAAAAATATGGTAATCGTGGCTCCCCGGCGAGCAAAGAAACTGAATGGGCTAGATGGGAAGCAGAATTTTTACTATATATCTTTATACCATTTCTAGATAACTGATGACATCATCAGTTTTAGACCATTATTTTATTGACCAAAAGTAAGAAAAATTTGCAGGACAATTTGCAGGCTGGACGCCATGGCTCATGCCTATAATCCCAGCACTTTGAGAGGCTGAGGTGAGTGGATCACTTGAGGTCAGGAGTTTGAGGCCAGCCTGGCCAACACAGTGAAACTCTTTTTTTGAGATGAAATTTTGCTTTTGTTCCCCAAGCTGGAGTGCAATGGCACGATCTCTGCTCACTGCAACCTCTGCCTCCTGGACTCAAGTGATTCTCCTGCCTCAGCCTCCTGTGTAGCTGGGATTACAGGTGCATACCATCATACCCAGCTAATTTTTATATTTTTAGTAGAGACGGAATTTCACCGCCGGGCATTGTGGCTCACACCTGTAGTCCCAGCACTTTGGGAGGCTGAGGTGGGCGGATCAACTGAGGTCAGGAGTTCGAAACCAGCCTGGTTAATATGGTGAAACCCCGTTTCTACTAAAAATACAAAAAATTAGCCAAGCGTGATGGCACACGCCTGTAATCCCAGCTGGATTGAAGACTCCATCTTCAAAAAAACAAAAACTAAAACCAAAAAAATGCCAATTTGTTAACTGTACGATGCCAGAAATTTTAAAACACAGGGACGAAAATATTTTCAGAAATTTCAAAATGTTCACCTTAGAGCTGAAGAAATTTGGAACATCTTTGTGAACTGTAAATCATGTAAATGCATTATCTGTTCAAAAAATAAAACATCTAGAAAGTCAAGCAGAAAAAAAAATGTCAAGCAGAATAGGATAGTTGGGAAAGAATGAGAAGGAGTAGCTGATGAGGCAAGAGGAAAGCCCAGAGAGCGTGGAGTCTCCATAGCCAGGGGCAGAGACTGGACAAATGTGGCAATACCACTGAGGGCTCCCACATGAAAGGATGGGACTACCGGGACTAATGTGTTCATGACACTAGCAACATCGAGTCAGCTGTGAATCCAGCAAGAATCATTCTGGTGGTGACGGTAGCAGCCAATTTAGAGCAAGCTGAACAGCAGATAAACTGAGCGCAGGTGCAGAGAGCTCTTTGGAGAAGCCTGGTTGAGAACAGAGATCAAGTACTACCTGGGTAGGACATGGGAGTAGGGAGAGGGCACAGGAAGGGCTGCAGCTGGGATCATTTAAGACGGAAATAAGCCAGAGATATGTAGGATACACAGAAGGGTTGCAAACACGGTAGAGAGACAGAGGTTACCTGATAGAGAAAGCCTCTAAAAAGGAACACACAGGTGCTCCAGTACAAGGAGGTGGACAAGCCTTGATCCTCACAGGTGGGAAGCCGAACAGGATGCAAGCAGATCCGGGCAGGTTTGAGCCTTAGGTGGGCAGTGAGAGTGTCCCAGATGTCTGCTTCAATTTTTTTTTTCTTTCTCTCTCTCTCTTTTTTTGTTTTTGGAGACAGAGTCTCGCTCTGTCACCCAGGCTGGAGTGCAGTGGCGTGATCTCAGCTCACTGCAACCTCTGCCTCTCAGGTTCAAGTGGTTCTCCTACCTCAGCCTCCCGAGTACCTGGGACTACAGATGCGTGCCACCATCCCCAGCTCATTTTTTGTATTTTTAGTAGAGACGGGGTTTCACTGTGTTAGCCAGGATGGTCTCGATCTCCTGACCTCGTGATCCGTCCACCTCGGCTTCCCAAAGTGCTGGGATTACAGGTGTGAGCCACGGCACCCGGCATCTGCTTCAATTTTGTTTTATTCTTTTTATTTTCACAGGTGTTGATTTTTTTAAATTTTCTTTATTTTCACAGGCATTGAATTTTGTTTTATTTTTTATTTGAGAGAGGGTCTGGCTTTATTGCCCAGGCTGGAGTGCAGGGGTGCGATCACAATTCACTGCAGCCTGAACCTCCTATGTTCAATGTGTCCTTCCACCTAAGTCTCCCAAGTAGCTGGGACTACAGGTGCGTGCCACCATGCACAGCTAATTTTTTTGTTTTGTTTTTGGTAGAGATGGTGTTTCACCACGTTGCCTAGGTTAGTCTTGAACTCCTGGACTTGAGAGATCCACCCGCCTCAGCCTCCCAAAGTGCTGGGATTACAGATATGAGCCACCGCACCCAGCCCAATTTTCTCTGTGACAGAGGAGACAAGATGAAGATGAGAGGGAGGAGGTAAGTGTAGAGGACCCAGCTAAATCAAGGAGTAATTGTGACACAGCCTAAGCACTCTGGGAGAGCAGACTCAGAAAGCTGTGGGAACACAGAACACCTCGCTGGTCTGTCTTACAAGAGTCAAGGATGGCTTCATAGATATTGGAGCTGAATCCTTAAGGAATAGGGAGTTGGCCAGGGAGAGAGAATCAGGAAAGCAGGTGTGAAGGTCAGAAGAGCAATAGCGTGGCATACTTAAGGAACAGAAAGAGGCAGAGCAAAGATGACTCTCAAAGTAGAAGGAGCAAAGGAAAAGCAAAAACAGGGTTGAAAGGTAAATGGGGCTACGTCATCTTGGCCTTGAAGGCCATGGGCAGGATTTGGACTTTGTCCTCAGAGTCATGGGAGCCACAGAAGGATTCTATTCTTCTTTTCCTTTAAAAAAAAAAAATGGCCTTGGTCAGGCGCAGTGGCTCACACCTGTAATCCCAGCACTTTGGGAGGCCAAGGCGGGCAGATCACAAGGTCAAGAGATCAAGACCATCCTGGCCAACATGGTGAAACCCCGTCTCTATAAAAAAAAAAAAAAAGAAAAAGAAAAAAATACGGCCTAAAAGGTTTTTTACATATGCCTGGCATGGTGGCATGTGCCTCTAGTCCCAGCTACTCAGGAGGCTGAGGTGGGAGGACTGTGTGAGCCCAGGAGTTGGATGCTACGGTGAGCTATGATTGCACCTGTGAATAGTCACTGCACTACAGCCTGGGCAACATAGTGAGACCTCATCTCTAAATTAATTAGTTAATTAATGAATATGTTGCTTTTTAGCTATGTGTAAAAATATATGCATTATTTTTTTGAGACAGAGTCTTGCTCTGTCACCAGGCGCCAGGCTGGAGTTCAGTGGCACGATCTCGGCTCACACAACCTCCACCTCCCGGGTTCAAGCAATTCTCCTGCCTCAGCCTCCCGAGTAGCTGGGACTAAGGGCGCACACCTCCACGCCCAGCTAATTTTTGTATTTTCAGTAGAGACAGGGTTTCACCATGTTGGCCAGGATGGTCTCGATCTCTTAACCTCGTGATCCGCCCGCCTCGGCCTCCCAAAGTGCTGGGATTACAGGCGTGAGCCACCATGCCTGGCTAATATATGCATTTTTAAAAATCTAAGGGCATAAAGTAGAAAAGCCCTCCCAAAATCCACCGTCTCAGATTCCACCCCTTTAACAGTCTGATCTTTAGGTCTGGGGGATTTTGTAGGCTTTCATTTTTAATGTATATAGAAGCACATATGACAAAAATAAGATCATTCCACACATCCTGTTTTATAACCTGTATTTTTCCACTCAACAATACCTCATGCAAGTTTTTCAGGTCAATGAATACAGATCTATCTAGATCTTTTTGATGACTGGTCAACTGGGTCAACAACGTCCATGGCCGGGAAGCAGTCAGTGACAAGTTGACACAGCAATCAGGAAGTGTTTCGTTTTATTTATTTATTTATTTATTTGTTTGAGATAGAGTCTCACTCTGTCACCAGGCTGGAGCACAGTGGCAAGATCTTGGCTCACTGCAACATCTGCCCCCCGGGGTTCAAGCAACTCCCCTGTCTCAGCCTTCTGAGTAGCTGGGACTACAGGAGCGTGCCACCACACCCGGCTACGTTTTTGTATTTTAGAGATGAGGTTTCACCATGTTGGCCAGCGTGGTCTTGATCTTCTGACCTTGTGATCCGCCCGCCTCGGCCTCCCAAAGTGTTGGGATTATTACAGGCGTGAGCCACTGTGCCCAGCCAGGAAGTGTTTTATTACACTAGCAAATTGAGTCAGCTGTGAGCTCTGTGGCTTCAGGGAAGTGGGAGGGGAGAAGCCAAGCTGCCAAGAAATTAGGAAAATAATGAGGAAGAAGAGACAGGTCTAGCAGATGGGTCTTTCAAAAAGCTTGGCTGAATTTTTTTTTTTTGAGACAGAGTTTCACTCTTGTTGCCCAGGCAGGAGTGCAATGGCACAATCTTGGCTCACTGAAACCTCTGCCTCCCCGGTTCAAGTGATTCTCCTGCCTCAACCTCCCGAGTTAGCTGGGATTACAGGCATGCACCAGCACACCCAGCTAATTTTGTATTTTTAGTAGAGATGGGGTTTCTCCATGTTGGTCAGGCTGGTCTTGAATTCCCAACCTCAGGTCATCCACCCACCTCAGCCTCCCAAAGTGCTGGGATTACAGCAGTGAGCCACGTCACCTGGCCCTGGCTGAAATGTTAATACACACACAGACACAGAATATCTGAGACAACACTGAAACATTACACACCAAAAGATTAATATTAGCTGCCTCTTGGCTGGGCAAGGTGGTTCGCATCTGTAATCCCAACACTTTGGGAGGCCAAGGTGGTTGGATCACTTGAGGCCAGGGGTTTGAGACCAGCCTGGCCAACACAGTGAAATGCCCTCTCTACTAAAAATACAGAATAATTAGCCAGGCATGGTGGTGCACACCTGTAATGCCAGCTACTTGGGAGGCTGAGACGGGAGAATCGCTTGAACCCCGGAGGTGGAGGTTGCAGTGAGCCAAGATCATGCCACGGAACTCCAGCCTGGGTGACAAAAGTGACACTCCATCTAAATAAAAATAATAATAAATAAATAAATAAATAAGTAGTTGTCTCTTGAGGTGGGATAAGTTACTAGTTTTCTTTTTTTTTTTTTTTATATTTCCACTGTAGCCTGGATTATATATATATATTTTAAAGGCAGAGTCCTGCTCTGTCACCCAGGTTGGAGTGCAGGGCTGTGATCTCAGCTCACTGCAACCTCCACCTCCCGGATTCAAGCAATTCTCTGCTTCAGCCTCCTGAGTAGCTGGGACTACAGGTGTGCACCACCATGCCCAGCTAATTTTTGTATTTTTAGGAGAGACAGGGTTTCACCATGTTAGTCAGGCTGGTCTCGAACCGCTGACCTCAAGATCCACGCACCTCAGCCTCCCAAAGTGCTGGGATTACAGACATGAGCCACTGCGCCCAGCCATTTTCTTTATTTTCTAAAATTTCTACAGTGGTCATATATCCATCTTTTGTAGTAAGATGACGTCATAGGTTTGAAATGGCAGCAGTGAGGGGAGGACACAGAGTTAGAAAGGCTTTTCCCAGAATAGAAGACTTGAGCATATTTATAAGGTTGGAGGGAGTTATTAAGGGAAATAGCAGGGAGACTGAAGATACAGTGGAGGGGGAAATAACTGATGCACAATGGTACCTTGGGAGACAGGAAGGGTGAGCATCCATAGCACAGACCGGGTGTGTCACACTAGGAATCTCCTTCTACTGGGATTTGAGAGAAATGTAGAAACATGGGGTGGTTGCACCTCCCACACACATCCCCCAACCACCCTCTACATGAGCAAAGGGCTTGGGGACAGTAGTCCGGTTTAGAATACTCCTCCCACAGAATAGAAAGGGGAACTGATGGGAACGAGGAGAGGGGTTTCTAGAAGTGATGGAGGGTCGGCTGAGACTGGAGACCCTTCATGGCAGCTGAGGTGACACACGGGCAAAGTGGCACAGTAGTTGAGGGCACGGGGTTCAGAGAGAACACAGAAAAGGTAATTCATGAGACAGAGAAAATGGAGGTGTCTGAGAACCAGAGGTTTCCTTGAGGTCACAGAGCAGATAAAGCAAAAGTTGGACTGCGGTCAGACAGGGATACTGGAGTTTAAGATTTCAAAGGTGGTCACATGCCAATGAGGACCACATTCAGGTGTAGTTGGTTAAAATGGTGCCTAAAAGACGTACTCTCTCCCCTGAGACAATGGGATGTGGAGTGGGAGATTGTGGCCCGGCACTAATGACCTCCAGGAGAACAAGGAAGCAGGAGGAGAGGAGAAAACAACCAGAACGCAGGGGCCTCAAAGGAGGAGTCTCCTCCCTACCTGGGCTTTAGCCTAACCCCTGACCCTGGTCCCAGACAATCTCCCAAAAGTCTGCCTACAATTCCAGAGAAGTCAGTGCAGCAAAGTATGAATGATTCAGAGCAGAAACCAGAGCACAGGGCAAAGCTGCCTTGTTTGTATATAACGATTAGGGCAGAGAGAATCTGGGGCTTGAGAGGGCAGTAAAAGACTAGGGTCACAGAAACGGAAGGTTCCAGGCTTCTCTGCCCTTGTTTCAGGGCAAGCCTTTGAAACAGGCGGCAGGGGGTTGGAGGGGAAGACAGAAATCACTGGCCTCTGCAAATCAAAGTTCTTTCTTATTTCTTTCTTTTCTTTTCTTTTCTTTTTCTTTTTCTTTTTTTTTTTTTTTTTTTTTTTTTTTTTTTTTTGAGATAGAGTCTCACTCTGTTGTCCAGGCTGGAGTGCAGTGGCACAATCTCGGCTCACTGCAACCTCCACCACCCAGGTTCAAGCGATTCTCCTGCCTCAGCTTCCTGGTAGCTGGGATTACAGGCATGTGCCACCACGCCAAGCTAATTTTTGTATTTTTAGTAGAGATGAGGTTTCACCATGTTGGCCAGGCTGGTCTTGAACCCCTGACCTCGGGTGATTCACCTGCCTTGGCCTCCCAAAGTGCTGGGATTACAGGCGTGAGCCACCATGCCTGACCAAACCAAAGCTCGTAGACTACAAAACAGAAAAAGTAGCCATCTGCTCAACTGATAATCTTTCATAATGCGGAGGGGGGCTACATACCCCTCCAAAGATGTAGGCCTATGGAAACGCCTCCTTAATTGTTAATAAGACAGTAAGTAGATACTACCAGAATTTTGTTCAAGAAATCCTGACTATAATATATTCCATTCCTTATTGTGAAGATAGCAGGACAGAACCCCCCACAGTGGGGAGATTGAGGCCCCTAGCAGCAGAGAAGAGTCAAGCCTGGCCTCAGATCAGCCCAGAGCCCTAGGGCTAATTCCAGGGCTCCCTGCTCACCGGTGGGCCCCTCATCCCTAGCACAGAAATGGTCATTCCTTTCTGCTGCCCAGAGCCAACCTGCTAAGATGGAAGTTTCCCCCTCCTGCTCTACCTCCAGTCCCCTCGTCCCACTCCTAACCCCATCTTCTGCCCAGAAATCCCAGAACTGTGAATAATCCTAAGAACTATGAATAATCCTCAGAAAACAGCAGTCTCCTGGCCGTGCTATCCTTGTCCTGCTGATGACTCTGAAATAGCCTCTTACAGATCCTATGCCTGGCATTCAGGGCTTTGTGCCCATCAGCCACAAACCTCCCTCCCCACCACCTTTTGCTGCTCACAGGCTGACCTCCCTCCTACGTTCCCAGCCCCATGCAGATCATCTCTAGCCACGCCCTCTGCTTCTAGTGCCCCTGAACTGGCAGCACTATCAGCTCCGGTAAGTCCTGCCATCTTCTCACATCCCACCCCTTCTGGGAAGCCTTTCCAGACATTGCTGCTCTGCATCCCACTGCATACATTTTGAGTCAATCACTGGGCACTTAAGAGTTCACATATTCTCCTCACTCCCTCCTGGATGGAGTTTCCAGGAGGGAGCCAGCACAGAGCACAGTCAATCCATATACTTGCTTAAGACTCCCTTGGACACTCTCCCAAGGGGTGGGAGAGAGACAATTAACGCCCTCCCCCAATCAGGCTAAGCCCAAAACTGCTGTGAAACCTGCTGTAACACACTTCCTCCGAGAAACCTTCTGAAATTCCTGACTGGCAGCAGGGAAGGAAGTGCAGCCTGTAAAGGAAATGCTGTGGAGGGCCAGGGGTGGGGACAGGGAGAGGGAGGCAGAGGGATGGGGGAGGAAAGGAAAAGGAAGAGGGAGAAGAATATTCTAAACTAGAACAAGGAGCATCCTCGAGGGAGGTCACTACTTAGTCCTATTATTTCATCCTCTAGAAAGGTGCTGGCAAAGAGACGCCCGGAGTGGGCAATCAGCTTGGCTTGGAGGTGGCCATCCAGGAAAAGGTTAAAGAAACAGCCACAGAGCCCAAGATCTCTGTCTAGAACTCCCCTCCTGGGACCCCACCAACTCTCCAAGGGGTTTGCTAAACCTAAAACCCTCTTTCAGGGGCCCATTCACCAGAGACAGCCCCCCTCTCAGATCTGGAGACTTTGCCCTAAGACTCACCAAGCCCAGAACAAACCTAAGTTGGCAAGACCTGTGTAGCCCCAGACAAAATCTCTCTGCCAATCATGCCCTGTAAGAACCGTTCTCCCTCCTTCAGAGCCCTGCTCAGAGCCCTGCTCCATGGAGGCAGAACGTGTAGGGTGCAGGTTGCAAATTTTTCCACACTCCACCACCCCATGGGCAGTCACATGGCTGAGCTCCCAGGCTCAGCCCCCAACAGCTGTGCTAGTTCCCATCCCTGTGGCTTTGCCCATACACTCTCCTGGAATGTCCTCTCTTGCCTCTCCACCCACCCAAATCCCATCACCCCTGGAAGTCTCCTATTCGCTGGCTGTCGCCTCTCTCTCTGTGTCCCTGGGAAAGTCTGCCAGGCCCTCACTGATCTCCGCATCGGGAAGCTAGGACATTAACCGTGTAAACCGTCTGTGATGGCGAATGCTCAAGCCCAGTCTCTACTTGGTTCCCCCAATCCCCAGACCAGGAGCTCCCCGAGCTGGGGGACAGGGATCGGTCCCCAAACGCCTCATCTCCATCCTCGTGACCGACTACGGCCAGCGTTGAAATGAGCTACATCCAGCGCCCCCAACTCACCACCCAAAGCCCTGACAGAGCCTGCCCTGTGGCCTGGGCCAGCGCACCCGTTCCCCAGCAACCCTGGCGCCGCTGAGGCCCTCAGTCCAAAGGTCGGTCGCCCCAAGGAGGCAAGGGAAGTCAACCCGGGTCCACCTGCAGGCGCTGGTTGCAAGGAAAGACCCAAAGGAGGCCACCGGCACCCCCTTGCAGTCGCCCCCATCCCCGGCCGCGCGCGCCATCTCCAGAAGGCCGGTTTCCAGGGAACGCCAGGTGGGGTTTGGGGGGATGGATGGCCCAAAGCTTAGGCTCCAGATCCAGGGTCTGACGTCACCCAAAGGCCCAGTTCCCTCTGCGGGAGCCACAGATGGGGATGGGAGGGGTTGGGGGGCCTGGGTGTGCCCTGAGCGCTCTTCCCCAGCCCCAAACAGGAAAGGTCACCTCCACTCCCACCTCTCCAGCAGTTCGGCCTGCTCCCTGCATCCAAAGGTGGAGTGTAGGGGGTACAAAGCTGCAGCCAGCGATCCCTACCCTTCTCGCCCCGCGGCCAGCTTCCCTGCAAAGCTCTCCTCCCAGCCTTCATGCCCAGACTCACCTGCCGCGGCCGTTCGGCTGCCGAAAGGCCGCCGCGCTGCGCTGAGCTGCGCTGAACCGAGCGATGCAGCGCGGAGCCGGCCGCGAGCCGCTCCGGGGCTGGAGGCGGGGAGCGCGCGCGCGCGCGCCCGGGGCCGTCTCCGCGCGCGCCCGCGCCGCCACAGCCTGCAGCAGCCACTCTCGCGAGACATCCGCTTCACTCCCAGGGCCGCTCCTCCTGCGCTCGCGAGAAGGACAACCCGGCCGCCCCAGCACCTTCCAGGAGCTGTCCGAGGTGCTAGTTCCCGGGTCCCTGCCGGATCAGGTGGTTGATGGGCACCTCAGGGACAACAGCATGGCGAGTAGGTGGAAGGAAGAGACCCAGAGATGGGAGCCTGGCACCAGCAGCCAGAGCCTCAGCTTCCACATCTGTAAACTAGGGAGAATAACCTCCCATGCCGATGCCAGGAGCCTCTGGGACGTGCCAGAAAGGAGTGAGAAAGAGCAGGAGAGCAGAGTACGGTGACTGCGGAAGGCTCTTCAGCTCTACAGGCGCAGGGGGACAGAGAGAACAGAGGGCGGAAGATTGAAGATGATACACAGAGAGACAAGGACACAGATCCACAAAAAGACAAACGTATAACGACGAGAAAGAAGAGCTGCAAACGCAGAGACAGAGACACACGGAGAGAGAGACTGAGATGAGAGATCAAGGCCTGGAGAGAAAAAATACATGGAAAGATAAGATGGGTAATGGAGCATAATGAAGCAAGAAAGAGACAGGAAATAGGGACAAATTACGCAAAGGAACAGGGAAAGAGAGGAGAGAGAGAGAGAGGCTTAGAAAAAGAGGCTCAGAAAAAACAATGAAAGAGACAGGGCATATGCAGAGATGAACACCCAGAGAGTAGAGGCCAGGGTAAATGTTTAAAAACCAGAACGTTGGAGGGTTGAGAGAGACCCATTTGGAGAGACTGGTTGGGAGTGAAGACAGGATTTTTATTGTGATTGGTGTTTACATAGTAAACCTCCTGTGCTATCTCTACAGCCAGGGCCACTCTCTTGCTGCTGGCCAGTTTCTCCTTCTCCCACACCATACCCCCCACTCCTACCTCCCACCCACACCATCCTAGGCCTGGAAGGGGACCTCAGTGGGTGGGAGACACTGCAGGGATTCTTTGCCTAGAATAAGGGCCCATTGTCTGGCCGCAGCCTGCCAGGAGTGGGGCCTCACTCCCACAGCTGGCATGAAAAGGGGGTGGGAGTGAAAAAAGGCAGACAAGAACTAAAGTGGCAGAGGGGAAATGGAGGGAGAGAGCCTTAGTGCCTGGGAAGGGCTGAGCAGGAAGCATAATCCTGCCACAAGGCCAACCAGGAAGGAAGGGTCCTGGGCTCGAGGGCAGGACAACTGGGTTCTCTGTCAGTCCTGTCTCTGGTTCACCCACATGAACACTGCTGTCTGTCCCTGCTATAATGCAAGCCAAGGCTGATTTACAGAGCTATGAAGAGGAGCCAATGAGATGACAAACGGAAACCTATGGAAGTTATCAAGCTTAGCTGCTACAGGAAAAATGTTGGGAATCCATGTGGGCCTCAGGAAAGATATAGGGGTTTGCATGGGCCGTTAGGAGAGAGATCTGGGGTCCACACTGGGGTCCACATGGAAGATGTCTGGGAAACACATGGAATTGACAGGAGATATCTTGTGGTTCGTGTAGGTCCTACAAGGGAAATGTTGGGATTCCCATTTGATGACCACGGACAAGTTTTCTCCAATCAGAAGAATCAGAAGGGTCTCCTATTCAGCAAACAACTAACGTAGGAAGAGTGAGCAAGCAGGTCCAAAGTCAGAAGCCCATTTTTGTCCCAGTAGATTGTACATTCCCTATTTAGGTAAATGAAAGGGAACAATGCTACCAGTAGTAACAATCATTTAAACAAACATTTACTTAATAGGCATTTGCTGGTTACCTACGATGAGAAGCAGCATACAGCATTCAAGAATATGAACCTAGAAGGCAGATCTTGCCCCTTCCCTGCAGTGTGAATTTGAGCAAGGTACTAATCCTCACTGAACCTTAGTTTTCCACATATGTAAAATAAGGATGAAGATAATGGGACCTGTGTCTTAGCGTTCCTGTGAGGATGAAATGAATTAACATATGCAGACACATGTAACATATGGGATTGCCTGGTACACAATAATTATTTAATCATCTGTAAATGGATGGAAGAAACCATTTTTAAAAATAAAAAATAAAGTATTTAGGCCGGGCGCAGTAGCTCATGCCTGTAATCCCAGCACTTTAGGAGGCTGAGGCAGGTGGATCACTTGAGGTCAGGAGTTCGAGACCAGCCTGGCCAACATGGTGAAACTCCATCTCTACTAAAAATACAGAAATAGCCAGGCATGGTGGCATGCATCTGTATTGCCAGCTACTCGGGAGGCTGAGGCATGAGAATCGCTTGAACCCAGGAGGCAGAGGTTGCAGTGAGCCAAGATCATGCCACTGCACTCCAGCCTAGGCAACAGACCAAGACTTCATCTCAAATAAAGAAAGAAAGAAAAGAAAGTATTTAATGGTTGTAGGTCAAACTGTGTGGCAGGCACCGGAGACATGTCTTTATGTTGGTGGAGGGCAGGAGTGAGAAACCCTGTGCCAAACCATGCAATAACAGATTTCAAGTTTCTTTGCAGATGTGGAGAATGTCACATCTGCTCATATGCCATTACTCAAAGCAAGTCACATGGGAAAGCCCAAAATTAATTTATGGGGGCCAGGGAAATATGCTACCTATACAGGATGCCAGAGAAGT
Organism: Alouatta palliata; assembly: GCA_004027835.1. NCBI lineage: Eukaryota > Metazoa > Chordata > Mammalia > Primates > Atelidae > Alouatta > Alouatta palliata. The sequence goes on along the minus strand of PVKV010016850.1, from coordinate 8,079 downwards.
CGCATAAAAAATGGTGGGGACATTTAATCCCATTGGAGAGGAGGCAAGTAACTGGAAGCAGGAACCCAGTCAATCAATGTTCCACAGGGCCAGCTCCAGGCTGCTTATCTTTCCCTGGCTACCTATGTCTGAATGAGTCATGTTCATCCAAGAGTCTCTGGGAGAATATTTGTGTTACAGGCCAGTAAACAAATGAGAATAGGAACATTTACTGAACTTTTAATGTCTGAGTGGATGCTAAACTGCATGACCATTCTAAGAAATAAGTGCTATTATCCACATTCTATAAATGAGACAAGTGAAATTTACAAGTGGTAAAGTGATCTGCCCAAGGAAATTGGGTGGATAGATCTAAGAAATAGAAGAACTACTATCTTTAGGCTGGATTTCCCCAGAAGCAGACACAGAGATAAGGATGTTCATACAAATGGTTTATTTGAGAGATGATTCCAAGGCTAGTAGGAGAGAGGAGGAAGTGAAACAAAGAAATGAAGAAAAGCAACATAGGGTGGAATCCTGAGCAGGTTACCACTGTGGACAAATGGGGCTTGATTGTATTGGGCATCTCTGGGACAGTGAAAAAGACAATGTACTCATGCCACTGAAGAAGTGACAACTCTGAGGGTTTCTTCATTAGTTGAGAGCTGTTCCTCATACCTCCAGCCTGCCAGTGTGCCTTCTGAGCAGAGGGCACCCTCAGGCAGAAAATCCCACGGGCTTGCAGTAAAAAGCCATCAGGAACGGCTAAGGTGGTATGGGAAGGGCACTGTGTCCTGACATCTACTACAGCCAGGACATAAACCCGTCAGCCTGGCTCCTGAGCCACACTGTATCACCTCCAAGATAATCCTGTTAGTCATGTTATCATTCATGCCGTCAGTCCTGTGCAAGTTTGCAATATGGAGTCTTCTTTGTTAAGAAAGAGCCTCCCACTGGGCACAGTGGCTCACACCTGTAATCCCAGCATTTTGGGAGACCGAGGCAAGAAGATCGCCTGAGCTCAGCGGTTTGAGACCAGCCTGAGCAACAGAGTGAGACCTCGTCTCTATAAAAGAGTTTTTTTAATTAGCTGGGCATGAGGGCATGCTCCTGTAGTCTTGGTTACTTGGGAGGCTGAGGTGGAAGGACCACATTGACCCTGAGATGTTGAGGCTGCAGTAAACCATGTTCACACGCCACCACACTCCATCTTGGGTGACAGAGTGAGACCCTGTCCCAAAAAAAATGTGGAAGGAAGGAAGGAAGGAGAAAGGAGGGAGGGAGGGAGGGAAGGAGGGAGGGAGGGAGAGAGGAGAGAAAGAACCTCCTGCTTCCCCCAGTCTCCCATGCTCCTGGTCTTGTGAGATGCCACCTCCCTGACACTTAGCTTGTATGCATGATTGCACAGCACTGAGCATACAGGGACACACATTCTTGCTGCAGAGCCATGGAGGTCAAATCAGCTCATCCAGCAGTGAGCAACCCTGAGGCTCAGAGAGCTCACCCTAGACTGTACAGTGCTTCTCCTCCTTACACCGCTCACACTGCCCTGTCCCTGTGTTTGTCCCTTCTCGCCCAGACAGGAAGCTCCCCAAGACAATCCACAGATTGCAAGAACATACTTGCAAGTCATATATATGAAAAGAGACTTGCACCCAGAATATATGAAGAATTCTTACCTCTCAATATTAAAAAGACAACCCACTTAAAAATGTACAATGGATCTGAAAAGAAACTTCTCCAAAGAGGATTTACAAATGGCCGGTAAGCACATGAAAACATGTTCAATATTATTAGTCATCAGGGAAATGCAAACCAAAACCACAATGAGATATCACTGTATATCTACTAGGATGACTACAGTGTAAGGGATAGATAATAAACAGTTTGGGCAGGGATGTAGGGAAATCAGAAAGTTCATACATTGCTGGTAGAAAGTAAGATAGTGCAGCCACTTCAGAAAAGAGTTTGGCAGTTCCTAAAATCTTAAAACATTTTTCAATGAGTACCTATTTGACCCTGAAATTCTACTCCCAGGTATATACTCAAGAGAAATGAAAGCACATCCACAAAACAGCCAAGAATATTTGTTGCGATTTTATTCATAGTAGCTAAAAACGAAACAATCATCAACAAGGGAGTGGGTAGACAAATTACTGCATGTTCATACAATGGAATATGACTCAGCAATTACAGTGAATGAACTGCTGGTACAACACATGGATCAATCTCAAAAACATTATGTTGACCAAAATAAGACAGACCAAAAAATACAAACTATATGGTTCCACTTATATAAAGTTCAAAAACAGGAAAATCAATAGGATAGAAGTCAGAATAGTGGTTGCCAGTTGGAGAGGTGTGTAGATTGACTGGAAAGGGGAAAAATAAAATGTGTGGGGAGGGGAGTGATAGAAAGATTTTAGATCTTGGCTGGGCGTGGTGGCTCACCCCCTGTAATCCCAACACTTTGGGAGGTCGAGGCAGGCAGATTGCTTGAGGCTAGGAGTTTGAGACCATCCTGGCCAACATGGTGAAATCCCATCTCTACTGAAAATATAAAAATTAGCCGGATGTGGTGACAGGCACCTGTACTCCCAGCCACTCAGGAAGCTGAGATAGGAGGACCACTTGAGCCTGGGAGGCAGAAGTTGCAGTGAGCTGAGCTCGTGCCACTGCACTCCAGCCTGGGTGACAGAGCAAGACTCCACCTCAAAAAGAAAAAAAATCGGCCGGGCACGGTGGCTCACGCCTGTAATGCCAGCACTTTGGGAGGCCGAGGCGGGTGGATCACGAGGTCAAGAGATCGAGACCATCCTGGTCAACGTGGTGAAACCCCATCTCTACTAAAAATACAAAAATTAGCTGGGCGTGGTGGCGTGTGCCTGTAGTCCCAGCTACTCGGGAGTCTGAGGCAGGAGAATTGCTTGAACCCAGGAGGCGGAGGTTGCGGTGAGCCAAGATCCCGCCATGGCACTCCAGCCTGGGCAACAAGAGCGAAACTCCATCTCAAAAAAAAAAAAAGAAAAAAAATCTATATCCGTTTTTATCAGAACTCAGCTGGGCACGGTGGCTCACTCCTGGGAGCCGAGGCAGGTGGATCACCTGAGGTCAGGAGTTCAAGATCAGCCTGACCAACATGATAAAACCCTATCTCTACTAAAAATACAAAAATCAGCTGAGTGTGGTGGCGGGCCACTGTAATTCCAGCTACTTGGGAGGCTGAGGCAAGAGAATTGCTTGAACCCGGGAGGCAGAGTTTGTGGTCAGCCAAGATCGTGCCATTGCACTCCAGCCTGGGCGACAGAGCGAGCCTCTGTCTCGAAAAAGAAAAAAAAAAAAAAAAAACCAGAACTCATCAAACTGAAAACTTAAGATAGGTACAATTTATTGTATGTAAACTAGAACTCAGTATTGTCATTTTTTAAAAGTCAAGAGGAGTCCAGCAATGCGGCTCACACCTGAAACCCCAGCACTTTGGGAGGTCGAGGCAAGAGGATCACTTGAGCCCAAGAGTTCCAGACCAGCCTGGGCAACATGGCGAAACCCCATCTCTAACAAAGGAAAAAAAAAATCTGTTTGGCGTGGTGGCGCATGCCAGTAGTCCTAGCTACTGGGGGGCTGAGGTGGGAGGATCACTTGAGCCCCGGTGGTCGAGGATGCAGTGAACCGTGATGACACCACTGCACTCCAGCCTGGGTGACAGAGTGAGACCCTGTCTCAAAAAATATATGTATACATATATATAGGTGTCCCTGGGGCAGCCTGAGTCTAGAGAATAAGGACCCCACCTTCTACCTCTTGCAATATATCTAAAAAGATACTTGCATTTAGAATACATGAAGAATTCTTACAACTCAATAATAAAAAGACAAATAATCCACTTAAAAATGCACAAAGGATCTGAATAGAAATTTCTCCAAAGATTTACAAATGGCCTTCACTGCTTCTGCTTCCCTTCCAACAGCAGGACCTCCAATAGACCACTTGGGGGCGCCCACGCCCGCAGAGCTAGTTCTTCACCGGCTAGGTGGTTCTGTCCACAGCTGGAAGCGCTGGGCGCTAGGCAGCCCGCTGGCCTGCACACAAGCCGATTTCATTGCTACCTCTTGCAGCTTAGCCAGGAGATCTTAACATGGAATCCAGAACACTGCCCACTTCTTACTGGTTGAGTTAAAACAGGAGTAGTGGTCTGGGCACAGTAGCTCACACCTGTAATCCCAGGACTTTGGGAGGCCTAGGTGTGTGGATCACTTGAGCCCAAGAGTTTGAGACCAGACTGGGCAACATGGCAAAAACCCACCTCTACTGAAAATACAAAAATTAGCTGGGCATGGTGGTGCGTGCCTCTAGTCCCAGCTACTCAAGAGGCTGAAGGGGGAGGATCATTTGAGCCGGGGAGGTCAAGTCTGCAGTGAGCCATGATTGTACCACTGCACTCACACCTGGGCAACAGAGTAAGACTCTATCTCAAAAACAAACACAAACAAAAAAACAACACAGGAACAGTCCGGCCAGGAGTGCCCATCCAAGTAACTGCTCAGAAAGAAAAACCCCCTCCACAAGTCCCAGCCTGGGCCTGGTCATGGTGAGCACTAACCCTAGGCACTGGCCAAGCTCCTGGATACCAAATCCACAGGACACATTCCAGTTCTTGCCCCCCTCCGACCACTTGGATACAATGCAAAGCCAGTCTTGCTTCTACTTTCACTCTTTCTCTTCCTTTCAACACCCTCTGCCTTGGCAACCTCGCCCCCTCTCAAGTCCTCAGCTACCTCCCCAGTGCTGGGTGTTCCCAAAGCCCTGTCTCTGGTCTGGATTCTCTTCTGCACTCTAGCCCATCTCAAACCAGAACCCTAGATCTTTTCCCTCTGTACCTCCTCCTGTGACCCTGCCCCCAAAGATGGCCCTATCATAGTAACAAGACATGGGTATATCATGTACCTCCTGATAGAATTCACTGATCTCTGTAATATTTGTGCATGAAATGTGTAATCTCAATTTTTTTTTTTTTTCAGACAGAGTCTTGCTCTGTTGCCCAGGCTGGAGTGCAGTGGCACAATCTTGGCTCGCTGCAACCTCCGCCTCCCGGGTTCAAGTGATTCTCCTATCTCAGCCTCCTGAGTAGCTGAGATTACAGGCGCCCACCACCATGCCTGGCTAATTTTTGTATTTTTAGTAGAGACGGGGTTTCACTCTGTTGGCTGGGCTGGTCTTGAACTCCTGACCTCAAGTGATCCACCTGCCTCGGCCTCCCACATGAGAGGGAGAAAACATGATGAGATATATTCTACTACTACTCATGGGAAAACATTAGACAAACTCCAGTGGAGGGACATTCTGCAAAATAACTCATCAGTGTTCTTCTAAAACATCAGCCCTTAATTACCCATGCCAGCCTCCTGGAAGTTAAGTCCTTTCAATTCTGCTTCCCTATATCTTTGGAGCCAATCTTTCTTTTTTTCTCTCTCTATATCCACTACCCTATTCCACCGTCTCTCACCTATGTGACTACAGTATCTTCCCAAAAGAATCACATCCTCCAGTCTTTCCCTACCTGACACCCACCCAATCATTCTCCAAGCAGCTGAAGGGATCTTAACCATGTCACACCGCCACTCGAGCCCCTCCTAAGGCTCCCCACAGCTCCTGAGGACACACACCTTCTCCCTGGTTTGGCCCTCAGCCCTCCTGGTCTCAGCCATGACCACTTCTCCAGCCTCCTCTTACCCACACCCTCCCCGACAAGCACTCCAGCCACCTAGAACTGCCTGCAGATCTACGAATCCAGATTCTCTTTTACCTCCTTGCTTTGGCTCATGTGATTCCTTCTCCCGAAAACACCCTCTCTTCCCATCACCCGACTCCCGTCTTTGTCCCTTTGCCCAGAAATGTTTACTCTTCTAAGGTCTAGGGTCCAGAAAACCCTTTCCAGTACAGGCTGCTCTTTCTCCACTCTCCAGATGCTCCAGGAGGCAGGAGAAGCACCCCATGGCCACTGCTCTCAGGCACATCTTGACCTGTTTCTTTTTCGTTGTTGTTAAGACGGAGTCTCACTCTGTTGCCCAGACTGAAGTGTAGTGATGTGATCTTGGCTCACTGCAGCCCCTGCCTCCCAGGTTCAAGTGATTCTCGTGCCTCAGCCTCCCGTGTAGCTGAGATTACACGCGTGTGCTGCCATGCCTGGCTAATTTTTGTATTAATAGTAGAGACAGGGTTTTGCCATGTTGGCCAGGCTTGTCTTGAACTCCTAAGCTTAGGTGATCCATGTGCCTTAGTTTCCCAAGTGCTGGGATTACAGGTGTGAGCCACGGCACCCGACCTGCCTCCCATTATTTCTGACAACAGCTGGGGTTTTGCTCGTGTTTTTCCTTTGGCTGGCTGATTCCTACTCACTCTTTGAGTGCCCATAAATCTCACATGCTTTGAACACCTCCCTACCTCTGCTTGGTCTCAATTCCGTTCCTCCCTGCCACACAGTGCTGTATTACTGCCTCGGTTCCTGACTCCACATGAGACTGTGAGCTCGGGGGCAGGAGGGAGGGTCAGGATCACCAAGATGGTATTGCTCACCATCACCCCAATGCCAGTATCAGGGAAAGGAGTCCTTGGCTGAGTGATGTGTCATAAATGTTTAACAAGCAGCTCTTTAGGGAAAAATGTGTGTGTGTGTGTATATATTTACATATACATAATAAAATATGTGCAAATATATTTACTATAAATTTTACTAATAGAAAGGATGGTTAACACAGAACTTATACAACTCCCTTTATTTATTTATTTCTCTTTTTTTCTTTTTTATTTATTTTATTTATTATTATTATTTTTAATTTTTATTATTTTTATTTTTTAAGACGGGGTTTCACCATGTTGGTCAGGCTGGTCTTGAACTCCCGACCTCAAGTGATCCGCCCGCCTTGGCCTCCAAAGTGCTTGGATTACAGGCGTGAGCCACCACACCTGGCCAACTCCCTTTATTGTAAATTCCATATAACCAATTGATTATCACAGAATGCTATCATTGGTTTTTGCTGAACTCATATCTATGATTGCAGTTGACGAATGAGTAGAGGTAATTCACAAAACAGCAACTCAGTGGGCCAGGCGTGGTGGCTCACACCTGTAATCACAGCACTTTTGGGATGCCACCTCAGCGTCCCAAGGTCAGAAGTTCAAGACCAGTCAAACCAAGGCCATCTCTACTAAAAATATAAAAAAGAAATTATCCGGGTGTGGCAGCGCACACCTGTAACCCCAGCTACTCAGGAGGCTGAGGCAGGAGAATCACCTGAACCCGGGAGGTGGAGGTTGCAGTGAGCTGAGATCATGCCACTCCACTCAAGCTTGGGCAACAGAGCGAGAATCTGCCTCAAAAAAAATAAAATAATGCCGTAACTCAAGCTCTGTATCTGTAGTGTCGGCTAATTTCTATGGTGTAAATATGTCCACCACGTCTGGTTTTGAGTTAATAACACGATTGTGCACCACTATGTAGTATTTCAGCCATGCAGATGCCAGAAACAGAAGCTCCAAGAGGATGAATAGCAGTAAGATGTAGGAAAGTTATTAGAAAGTGATGTGTTTTGAATATTAATTACTTTTGTTTAAATATACTTTACTTAATTGTAAGTTTATGTAATTACTTTTCCTTTAACAGCTGGTAATCAATTTATTAAAATTGTTTACTTGAGCATCTGCAATGGTGACTTCCACTTAAACTCCTGGCTCAATACTGATGCTTAACAGTCCCAGAAGGACTGTGCAAGCCTGTGAGTTGCTTGTGGATTATCATCTGGAAACCATCCCATGTCTTAGAACCTTCACCACAGGGAGTTATTCTTGTAGTGACTCTCAGAGTCTTGGTGGGCATTCGAACTGGTCCTTTCAGTTTGAGATTCTTTTTTTTTTTTTTTTTGAGACGGAGTTTCGCTCTTGTTACCCAGGCTGGAGTGCAATGGCACGATCTCGGCTCACCGCAACCTCCGCCTCCTGGGTTCAAGCAATTCTCCTGCCTCAGCCTCCCGAGTAGCTGGGACTACAGGCACGTGCCACCATGCCCAGCTAATTTTTGTATTTTTAGTAGAGACGGGGTTTCAC
>PVKV010016849.1:0-49487 GCA_004027835.1 Alouatta palliata | reverse complement strand
AGTCATTAGAGTGAATCGGCAACCAAAAGAATGGGAAAAAATTTTTGCAGTCTACCCATCTGACAAAGGGCTGATATCCAGAATCTACAAAGAACTGAAACAGATTTACAAGAAAAAAACAAACAAGCCCATTCAAAAGTGGGTGAAGGATATGAACAGACACTTTACAAAAGAAGACATACATGAAGCCAACAAACATGTGAAAAAATGCTCATCATCACTGGTCATTAGAGAAATGCAAATTAAAACTACATTGAGATACCACCTCACGCCAGTTAGAATGGCAATCATTTAAAAATCTGGAGACAACAGATGCTGGACAGAATGTGGAGAAACAGGAACACTTTTACACTGTTGGTGGGAGTGTAAATTAGTTCAACCATTGTGGAAAACAGTGTGGTGATTCCTCAAGGACCTAGAAATAGAAATTCCATTTGATCCAGCAATCCCATTACTGGGTATATATCCAAAGGACTATAAATCATTCTACTATAAGGACACATGCACACGAATGTTCATTGCAGCACAGTTTACAATAGCAAAGACCTGGAACCAACCCAAATGCCCATCGATGATAGACTGGACAAGGAAAATGTGGCACATATACACCATGTAATATTATGCAGCCATCAAAAATGATGAGTTCGCGTCCTTTGTAGGGACATGGATGAACCTGGAAACCATCATTCTCAGCAAACTGACACAAGAACAGAAAATAAAACACCGCATATTCTCACTCATAGGCGGGTGTTGAACAATGCAAACACATGGACACAGGGAGGGGAGCATGTCACACTGGGGTCATTTGGGGGGGAAAAGGGGAGGGACAGCAGGGGGTGGGGAGTTGGGGAGGGATAGCATGGGGAGAAATACCAGATATAGGTGATGGGGAGGAAGGCAGCAAATCACACTGCCATGTGTGTACCTATGCAACAATCTTGCATGTTCTTCACATGTACCCCCAAACCTAAAATACACACACAAAAAAAAAAAAACAAAAAACACTGGTCTAAAGCAGTATTAGCTGAGTGGCTGATCATTAGAATTACCTGGAAATATTAAAAAATACAGACTCCTAGGCCCTCCTCAAGAGACTCTCATTTAGTAGGTCTGAGATGGGGCTGGGAATCTGCATATTTTAAAAATACTTTAAGACCTGGGTATGGTGGTTCACACCTATAGCCCCAGTGATTTGGGAGACTGAGGTGGCAGGGTCATTTGAGCCCAGGGGTTGGAGGCTGCAGTGAGCTTTGTTCACACCACTACACTCCAACCTGGGCAACAGAGTAAGACCGTGACTCAAAATAAAAAACCTTAGATAATTAATGAGGGTTGAGAACCACCCTTATAAGGAACTCCTGGCATTGTTTATTTATTACTCTACCAGGGAGGAGCAAGTTGAATGAAACAATGGTAGTTGCTGAGAAGAACCTCAGAAAGATTGCACCTAGTAAGCACCACTTTGAAACTTTACTGTTTCCTTGTTTCCATGTGGTTTTCTGTCTTCTTCATTGCTTTTCGTTTCTGCATGTACTCATTTAATATAAGCTCTAAAAACATCCAACACACTTGCTCCACATTTTATAATTTAATTAGCTGTGTCTATTGGACTTAGGTTCCAAATAACTTCTGACACATATACTCCTATCTCAAATACAAATATTTAAAGGCATCGAATTTTCTATGAGTGTAGCTATCATATTTGATGATGATAACATAAAGAAGAATGTAAGAAGGTCTGCCCCCAAGGAGTTCAGGGACTTTGTTAGATTGTCAAAGGCATTAACTCTTCATGGTACCATATTATTACTTTAAAGAAAATCCTATTGTTGGAAATTTGTAGTTCGATTGTTGTTTTCCTTTGCTCCATGGGAATTTATCATATTTTTGGTTGTTTTGACTGGTTGACACCGATTTACTAGTGATGACTGAACTTGGGGTCAGTTGCCTCAGTTCTATGGCTTTAATGCCTGCTTTGCGGCTGCCATCTTGAGAGACTGGCATAAGTTCCCCAGCATTCTTTTCCATAGCACAACTTAACCATGACTTTGCACATTCCAAAGATTTAGTTAAGTGTAACTTGTTCCTAGATGAGATTTAGTACTTGATTGAAAACAACTTCATCAGCGTGCTTACAGAATTCCAGTGAAATTATGTTTCATTTCAATTGAAGTAAACCCAATGGCAATTGTCAAAATGGAACGTAATACTGCTGTGTGGCTTAAGAAAAGATAATTTAGGCATTTAAACATGAAATGTAATCTCTTGGTTTTTTTTTAAAGAAGAGATTATACAAAAGTAAGAATGGGAACCTTTCTTTTTCTAGAAAGTCATTGATCTCTTAAGGGTAACATAAAGTTAATTACAGATTTTAAAATTTGCTTCGGGTTTGCTAGAATAAGAAAGTGAGGGAGACAGAAACAAAGTAGAATGGATTCCGTCACTGAGAGGAGAGGCAGAGTTCGATTTGCACTGTGAGCTTCAAAGTGTTCGTGTGAGCTATCTACTGCTCTTTGGCTTGTTATGTATTTGCTTTTTCTTCCATTCATTTCTTAAATCATTAATCAAACATTTATGGAGATAAAGAATTATAGAGATAAATCAGAAACTATATCTGTTCTCAGTCTCAGGAGCTCAAAGTCCTGGGAGAGACGGACACGTCAACCAATAGTAATAGCGAGTGTGATGGGTGTATGTGAAGCTATGCCCAGGGTTATGAAGAGCCTGGAAAATAGATGAGCAACACCTGGCTGGATCAGGTTGTGGTTTCAGAGAGGAAACACTGTACTAAGACTTGAAAAATGCATTGGAAAAGCAAGTCAGGCAGAAAAGTCAAAGTCTTTTTACTCAGAAGAAACAGCATGTGCAAATGTACCACAACCATTCAAAGCAAGTTGCTGCTTAAGTCTTGCTCACCGCTTTTTATCTGAAAAGTGGAGTAGCTGAAGCAGCCAATGCTGGTGGTCATAATTCTTAAGGCTGCAACAGTAAGAACAGTAAGAAATATTCTGCATGTCAAGGGTCTAATGAATCCTCCCGGTTTGGTCTTGGCTAGGCACAGGGAAAGAGGTACACATCTTTTTTCAGTGTAATTTTTATTTTCAGAGACTATGTTCCTGGCACTGAATAGACAATACATATTTATTGAATTGATTTGACAGATTTTTTGTTTACTTATGAAGATAAGAAAGTAACAAAGCAAATAGAGAGCAATACATATCTTATTTGCCATTAGTGAATCTGTAGTAATCCAATCTAACCTCTAGTATTTCTCTTATAGAAACGTAACTGTCATTTTAAAGATGTTATTATGGGGTCGACATTCCACGTTAGTATGTTTTATCTCCATGGAACAAAGTAAAATGACAGTCCTACAGCAAACCAAAACCAAAAAGCCCCCACCACCTTCCATGGTGTATACCAGAATTTATACTCAATGGTGACTCAACTGATTTACCATCAGTAAGACATTTAATCTGTGTCATTGTTCCTCTCTTCAAGGAGAGGAAATAATCTCCGAAGCCTTTGCAACTAAGGATGTGTATCCTTCAGACAAGTATTTACTGGGCAACTTCTTCATGGCTGTAACTGAGTGTGGCTGATTGCTCACAAAGATGATTGCAAAATCCCTTCCGTCCCCTAACTCGCTTCCCCTTCCAGTGTGACTCTGCCAACTTCTCCTGTCGATTTTGTTGTAGACTGTTTCTCCTCCGCCTTGAATCTGGGCCGGCCTTGTAACTTGCTTGACTAATAGAATGCAGAGGAATGAAATGCAGCCTTCAACATTCAGGATTATGCTCAAGGAGTCTAACCCTGTGGGGATGCTGCTGTCAAATGAGGGACCTTTAGTTAGCATGTTGGAGACACACAGATGACCCGACAGGCAATACTAACATTCAGATATGCAGTTATGCTGTCTTAGACCATGGTGCCCAGGTGAGCTCTCGGATCACTGTAATGTGTGAGGGACTCCAGGCAAGACCAGAAGAACCTTCTAGCTAAATCTGAACCAAATGTCAACTCATAGAGTTGTAAGCAAATAAACTGATTGTTTTTTTTTTTTTTGAGACGGAGTTTCACTCTTGTTACCCAGGTTGGAGTGCAATGACGCGATCTCGGCTCACCGCAACCTCCGCCTCCTGGGTTCAAGCAATTCTCCTGCCTCAGCTTCCTGAGTAGCTGGGACTACAGGCACGTGCCACCATGCCCAGCTAATTTTTGTATTTTTAGTAGAGACGGGGTTTCACCACGTTGACCAGGATGGTCTCGATCTCTTGACCTCGTGATCCACCCGCCTCGGCCTCCCAAAGTGCTGGGATTACAGGCGTGAGCCACCGCGCCCAGCCAACTGATTGTTGTTTAAAGACACTAACTTTTGGGGTGTTTTGCCACACCTCAGTATATAACCGTTACACTAATTATTTTTCAATGTGAAATCCTCAGTGTCTTATTCTGTAATTAAACCCCAGTGTCCTTGCCTTCTTAGCACTTTGCCACAGTCCTGTGGGGTGAATAGACAGCAGCTGCTCATTTGTGCTCACGCTCATGTTCATTATTTGCATTTGGACTAAAAGGAGCTCTGTTCTCCGGGACAGAACTATTCTAAAGCTCTTCAGGAGCAGGAACAGCAGTCCATCACAGACAGTGAAATCAAAAGTGCCCTACATAGAGGCATCCACACTGAGAGCTGAAGGGATCTGGGAAATCATTTAGTCTCACTCCCTCATTTTCCATTCAGACCACAGAGATGAAATAACTTGCTGGAGTTCTCACAGCTCTGTAGTGGCACAGTCAGAACAAGGATCCCAGTCTCCTGACTACTAACATAAAGTGCTTTCAGTATGCAAGTTGAACATATAACAGGACAGTTTAAATGTAAATGGTGTTCTGAGCAAGGGGAGAGTCTGATTAATTACTTCAAAGTATAATTTTGGAGTCACTAGAAAGGCTTTGAAGTCCAAAAATGCTTTGGAACCTAGGTGCTTCATATTTGAAATTGGGGCAGTACAGATGTGTTCCTACCACTAAAGGGTCATTAGTTGGTTCGGCAATCCTTTAATGTTCTTGGTACTAAGCACGAAACATGGGTAACATAATTCAGGGCTGGTTTCAGTGGCTCATGCCTATAACCCCAGCATTCTGGGAGAACAAGGCTGGAGGATAGCTTGAGTCCAAGAATTCGAGACCAGCGTGGGCAACATTGCAAGACCCTGTCTCTACAAATAATAATTTTTAAAAATTGGCTGGGCATGGTGGCACACACCTGTAGCTCCAACTGCTTGGGAGGTTGAGGTGGGAGGATTGCTCCAGAACTTGGGAGGCTGAGGCTGCTGTGAGTTGGGAATCACACCACTGTACTACGGTCTGGGCGACAGTGCGATATCCTGCCTCAAAAGAAAAAAAAAGGTTTGTGTTATCAAAGTGCTCATAGTCTAGTACTAGTACAATATTTGAGAAATGAAAGCAGTTTCTCCTCTTTTTGCAACAGCTTTACACCTTCCTCAAGCAGAAAGAATGGCAGAATCATATAATAAACCCTCATGTACCATTATCTAGCTTCAGCAACTATCAACACTCGGCTGTTCTTGCTTCATTTATGCCTCACCTCCTTTCCATCCCCCATTTGAATATTCTCATCATTTTTTTTTTAACAGTTTTTAAGATAACATTTACATAAGTGAAATGCACAAATCTAAGCTGTACACTTTTGACAAATGGATACATGTGTAACCAATAACTCTATCACAACACAGAGCGTTTCACCTCCCCAGCAAGATCCATATGTCCTTTCCTAGTCAATGCCTCTTTATTTCTGAGGCAGTCAGTTCTCTGCTTTTACTTTTCATCTTAGGCTAGTTTTGCTAGTTCTAGAATTTCATGTGACTGAGAACATACAGAATGTACTCACTCATGTCTGACTTTTTCACAAAGGATAATGTCTGTGATATTTGTTCATGCTATTGCATGCATCAGTAGTTTTTTTTCTTTTTACTGTTAAGTAGTGTTCTAAGAACTATTTTAATAGCATCCCACAAATTATGATATGTTCTATCTACGTTATCATTCGTAATATTTTATATTTTCTCTTGTGATTTCTCCTTTGACTCATGAATCATTACAATAATTGGTAAAAGTGTAGTATAATATGTTTAGTGAAATGGTAATATTTAATTCACTAATGTCTGGTGCTTTTGTATCTGGTGTTGTTGGTTTCTAATTTAATTCCATTATTTTCAGAGAACATACTCTGAAAGATTTTAATCTTTTGAAATTTATAGATATGCTCTATAGCCTGGCATATGGTATAGCTTGGTCAATGTTCTGTGTGTTGATGAAAAGAATAGGTATTCTGAAGCAATTGGGTGTAGTTTTCTATAAATGTCAATTAGGTCAAGTTGCTTGAAAATTTTATTCAGATATTCTATATATTGATGGTTTTTCTAGTTGGTCTATCAGCTACTGAGAGAAAAATGTTAAAATCTCTAGTTTTGATAGTGGATATGTCTTTTTTTTTTAGTTTAATCTATTTTTATTTTATGTATTTTGAAGCTATTATTAGATTCATAACAAATTCATAATTGTCATACTTTCTTTTTGCATTTCTTTTTTGTTATTCCCATTTTTTCATTCTCTCTTATCATTAAGAAATGTCCCCGCTTATCTCTAGTAATAGTTATTGCTTTGAAGCCTATTGTGTTCCATGCTAATATAACCACACTAGCATTTTTGTGATTAGTGTTTTTTGAGAAATCTCTGTTTTGTTTTCCATAGTGTTACACTTCCACAAACAGTGCATAAGAGTTCCTTTTTCTCCACATCCTTGCCAAAATCTGTTACTATTTGACTCTTTAATAACAGCCATTCTGACCTGAGTAAGATGGTACCTTATTGTGGTTTTAATTTGCATTTCTCTGATTAGTGATGTTGAACATTTTTTTATATACCTGTTGGCCATTTGTAATTTTTCTCTTGAAAACTGTCTATTTGTGTTCTTTGCTCACTTTTTAATGGGATCATTGTGTTGTTGTTGTTATTGAGTCGTTTGATTTCCTCACATACTCTGAATACTAGTCTCCTGTCAAATAGAGAGTTTGCAAATATTTTGCCCCATTCAGCAGGTTGTCTGTTCATTCTGTTGATCAAAAGCTTTTGAGTTTGAGTCCCATTTGCCTCTTTTGTTTTTTGTTGTCTGTGCTTTACTTATTTCCTTTTCGTGGAAGTGTGTTCTTCAGTAGGTTTATTTCAGGGAGAGTCTCTTGACAGTTATGTCATTTGTCTTGGTCCGAAAATGCCTTTTCCCCCTAACTTCTTGGAGTGTAATTAAACTGGATATAGAATTTTAGACTGACAGTGTTTTTCCTCATTCCTTTAAGATACTCATCTGTTGTCTCTGGCATATATGGTTGATGATGAGAAGCATTCTGTCAGTCTTATTGTTGCTCCTTTTTAGGCAACCTATCTTTCCTCACTGATAGCTTCCAAGGTTTCCTGTTTATTCTGGATGGTTCTGCAGTTTTAGTTTCGTAATGAGGTGTATAGGCAAGTCTTTGTTACTGTTTTAATTTTGTGTATTTTCACATGACATCTCATAGCTTTCTTCAAATCTGAAAAATTCTCCACTGTTACCTCAAAGTTGTCTTTCCAGTTCTCTTTAGTTTTTTCTTCTACGGCACCTACTAAACATGTTAAGGCCTTTCATTCCAGCTGCCATACATCTAACTTCTCTTTCATACTTTCTGCTTCTTTACCGATCTGTGTTGTGTTCTGAGTGATTTCCTCAGATCCATATTCCCATTGTGAATTATTTCTTTATCTGAGTCTGTTGTTTAACCTGCTTATTGTTCTATTTTGACTACATGTTTCACTTCTGGAAGTTTCCACTTGGCTCATTTTGAAATCAATCAGTTCTTATTTATTTTCTGTCTTCTTTATTTTATTTTATTTTATTTTTTTTGAGATGGAATTTCACTCTTGTTGCCAGGTCTGGAGTGCAGTAGCATGGTCTCGGCTCACTGCAGCTTCCACCTCCTGGGTTCAAGCGATTCTCCTGCCTCAGCCTCCCAAGTAGTTGGGATTACAGGCATGCGTCACCATGCCCAGCTAATTTTGTATTTTTAGTAGAGATGCCGTTTCTCTATGTTGTTCAGGCTGGTCTCGAACTCCCGACGTCAGGTGATCTGCCCACCTCAGCCTCCCGAAGTGCTGGGAATACAGGCGTGAGCCACCAAACCCAGCCTATTTTGTATCTTCTAAAAAGGTAGATTCTATGTTTTCTTTTCTGTTTTTCTACAGTTAAAATACTTATTTGAAAATCTATTTAACAACACGCATATTTTTAGTTTCCTAGACATAAATTCTTTGTCCAAATTTTTTTTGTTTTGCATGTTTTCATGTGTTTCATAATTTAGGTCTACAGAGTTTATCTTCAGAAGGAGTTACCTTTTGAGGGAGTCCTGTCTATGCCCCAGAAGTTGCGGAAGCCTCTTAATGACAGAGCTTAGCCATTGCCCGTGCCCAAGTCCTACTGAGTTCACTGCTTCCAAACCAATGTTTACACTAGGTTCTCAGCTCCTGATTCCCATAGTGCATGGGCAATACAAAGGTGGTTGATTTTGCATCAGTGTATGGTGCAGGCTCAGGATTCAAACTTCTCAGTGTGTGGTAGAACAGCTGTTGGAATCTCTGTTTCTGGGAGCCCTAGGAAGTCAGCCTGCTTTCTCCTATAACCCTTGACATGCTGGAGAAAATGTCCAGGAAATGTTCATAATCTTTTCAGCACATTTTTGGGGAATTGGTGCTAAGCAGTATGCCCCATTCCTACTCCTTGATGTATTTGGGGCCTGAGGGGTCAATTCCTTTTCCACAAAGTTATGAACACACCAGCCCTTAAAATATATGCCTGGCCCAATTTCTCTCAAGGTCTGTGTGGTTTCAAAAACTGCTTATTTTTGTACTTTTGAGTCCCTTGTTAATTTTTGTCATATAAAGATGTCCTTTTTTTTTTTTGAGCTCAACTGTGCTTTAACGTGGAACAATATATGTATTTCCCTGAGATTCTCACACCTAATCAGCTGTCTTCTTGAAAGAAGTGCCATAGGACCTTTGTTTATACTGTTTAGTTTCCCTGAAATGTCCTTGTTATCCTTTCTATATAACCATTCCTCATTTATAGCTCTTCTTGTGATTTCAATTCAAACATAACTGCCTCCAGGCTCCATAAGATCAGAGACGTGCCCGTTGTTCACCATAGTATCCTACCATCATCGCAATGGCAGGCACACAGTAGGTGCTCAAAAAATATTTGTTGAGTGAATCAGTGGACAAATGAATATTTTGCTATTGTAATCAGAAGAAAATGCATATAGAAAAAATCAGTTCTAATTTATCACAGTCCTACTTGTTGTATGTCCCTACATACAACTCCTAGGAGAATAAATAGTCCAAATGTCAAAGAGTGAGATAAATGAATAAAACTCAATGTCAGCAAATCTAAGCCCCTGTTTAGAATTTTTGTTTTTAAGTCTTTACAACTGTAAAATAACTGTGATGTTTATGACACAGTGTTATCAACACATTTTTATAATTAGATTTAATTGTGGTACTTAGGAGAATTACATATGATTTAAATCTTACAGTTTTTAGCTCCCAAACCTGAAATCAAAGAGTGGTAACCTATTCTAGCTTGAAGCTAGGTGCCCACTAGGAAATGTAAAAGAATGAGAGAAGAGGGATTAGTCCAGATCTAGCTCATATAATCAAAACATTAACAAGTCTATGAACATTCTTATGTGGTTCCAAAAGCCTTTTAAAAAAAAACAGCAGGGTCAGCAGGCCTAGATAAGGCACTGGTAGAGTTAATTAGTTGAAATTTAAATTTAGAGTTGCACAAAAGCAACCCCTGAGTTGAGAAACATGTTTTACATTGAGTCATTAAAGGTTATTTGAGCTTTGTAGCAAGGAAAGATGCTGTAACCATCTCCTGGGATATACCTGAGTAGTCTAATTAGGTTAAGAATCCATTGCTTCAATTAAGCAATTTTGCTGAGGTAATTGGAGTGATCCTTTAGGACTGCTCTTCCCACCTTCTGCACTAAAATGCCCTTTTACCTTCTTTGATTGCAGCAGCTATTTAACCCTCAGCGGAGGACTGCATCTGTTTAGTGCTATGGAAGGGGAGGGAAGAGCAGAGCTCAATTCCAGCCCTCAAAGAGTTATAAGGTAGTCTGGAGACAAGCCACAGGCAGAAGCAAGATGAAAAGTACACAGTATAGCGGTGACAAGCACAGGGAAGCAATACAAGAAAAGCTGCAAGGCTGCTTGTGGTTAAGAGCCAAGTGTTTTAGATACTGTCATGGATTTTGTCACCTCGGGAGTCATAAAGTTCTTCCGCCTTGAAATGAGACACTATTTTCTTTTCTATGTTGCATAGCACTGAGCTTATTGCACCATCCTACTAAGATATATTTTTCATTTCTTTAATTCTCTACCCAGAGTTTGAGATAATACATGGGAGTGCATGGGCCTCCTGTCTGGCACATAAGATATCCTTTGTATATGTTTGTTCATGTCTCTGAAACCTCCTTTCCTTGCATTCTTTCAAAAGTGAAAGAATCACTACAACTGATACCCCATAGCAGGCATTTCCTGGGTACAAGAGCTGAGTTGATGTCTACAGTCCAAGAGAGAGAAAGGTTGAAACCCAGAAGGGAGAGGTGGTGGAACTGAGGGTCAAGTAGCAGGAAGAAACTCTGTGTGAGGTTAGCATGCAAATAACTAACTGGCAAACTGATCAGTAAACTGGTGCAATTTTGTTTGTTTGTTTGTTTTGAGACAGGTTCTTGCTCTGTCGCTCAGGCTGGAGTGCAGTGATGCCATCACGGCTCATTGGAGCGTTGACCTCCTGGGCTTAGGCAGTCCTCCCACCTTAGTCTCTTGAGTAGCTGGGACTACAGGTGCTGGCCACCACACTTGGCTAATTTTTGTATTTTTTGTTTTGTTTTGTTTTGAGACAGAGTTTTGCTCTTGTTGCCCAGGCTGTAGTGCAATGGCGTGATCTCGGCTCACCACAACCTCTGCCTCCCAGGATCAAGAGATTCTCCTGCCTCAGCCTCCCGAGTAGCTGGGATTATAGGCATGCGCCACTATGCCTGGCTAATTTTGTATGTTTAGTAGAGAAGGGGTTTCTCCATGTTTGTCAGGCTGGTCTTGAACTCCCAGCCTCAGGTGATCCACCCACCTCGGCCTCTCAAAGTGCTGGGATTACAGGCGTGAACCACCTCGCCCGGCCTAATTTTTGTATTTTTTGTAGAGATGGGGTTTAGCCAAGGATGATTCTCTATGAAATGTCTTAATTCTAAATCATTAGATCATTAGCATTAGAACTCCTGGACTCAAGCAATCCACCGTCTTGGCCTCCCAAAGTACAGGATTATAGGTGTGAGCCACTATATGTGGCCAACTAGTGCAAATTTATTAACATCAATCACAAGAGGACTATAGGATAAGTTTAAGACCAGTGAATTAAGTTAATGGCTAGATTATGTGAAAATCAGGCTAGGATGCTTTTAGACTACGAGTTTGTCACTGAGATTGAATCAATTAAAATAAAATCTTACCTTTAAGCAGTTCTGTTGACTGAGTATGTATATTGGATATATTGGAGCTTGGAGGCTTAAATGTAGAGAATTCATTGTTGATATTTCAAGGTCATGCCAAAAATAATGATAATGTTGCTCTTTTAATTTTTCCTTTGACATCAGTTCTCACATTAAAAATATTTTTAGGTAGGCCAGAACTCGAGGTGTAATGAGTGTCTACCTTTGGTGAATTTCCTCTTCCTTCCCTGTCTTTTATTCTAAATGCAGACAAAAAAAAAAATCATTTTTTCAACATAGTTTTAATTTCTCAAGTACTGGTTATCTTGGATTGTTTGAAGCAATCTAAGAATAAATGAATAAGCCCAGTAAAATACCAGGAAGTACAAAAGTCACTTTAGTCAAGTTACGTTGTCGTTCTGGGCCTTGATGCAAACATTGATAAAAAGAAGATTGGATTAGATGATACTCAAGTTTCATTCATCTTTAATCTTCTGCTTCAAAGAATATTTGCAGCCAACATAATATTTTGAGTAATAATATGTGTCATTCTTCTTTCTTTCTTTCTTTCTTTTTTATTGCATTTTAGGTTTTGGGGTACACTCATTCTTAAAGTGATAATCACAACTGCGTGGCTGTTGAAACTGTGATGCAGGCTGATCTCACCCATACAAGCCTTAATAGGCAGTGGTGGTCTGATTATTAACAGCTTTGATAACTTTACCAAAAATATCTATGATGCCTGAAATTTCTACCATCGACCTTGCCTTCTTTAAGAAACATGGAAAAACTCAAACCCTGATCCAGTAGAGCAGTGTAAATGGAGAGGAGAGTTGGAGTGAAGCAGGAGATGGGCCTGGGTAAACAGAGGAGGGCAATGTCGTTTCAAGAAGAAAAGTGCTGTTTACCTGCAACCAGTTTTTGCCTTGTGGAAATAGTGGTTTAGAGATTTCAGTGGTCTAAGTTTTCAAGAGATGTGGGATGTCCTGATTCTCTATGAAATATCCTAATTTTAAAGCATTGGATCAACAGTGTTTGGGCCAATAAACATGTCTTTGACTTAAGTTGTCTCATGGGCTGTCAGTTTGCCATTTCTATTTAGGAGCAATCAGTTAAGATACTAGCTATGGACTGAAAGTTTGTGTCCCCCAAAATTTATTTGTTAAAGGTTAATCTCCAGTATGATGGTATTTAGAAGTAGGAGAGCCTTTGGGAGGCTATTAGGTCATAAAGGAGAGGCCATCACAAATGGGATTAGCACCCTTACCAGAAACGGATAAAAGCTTTCTTCCCCTCTGTCTCTACTCTCCCTTAAGTGAGGATACTGTGAGAAGTTTGGCACACCAGTAAGTGGGCCCTCACCAGACAGACACGGGATCTGTGAGCACCTTGGTCTGGACTTCCCAGTCTCTAGAATTGTGAGAAATAAATTGTTGTTTAAGCCACTGAATCTATGGTATGTGTGTATACATGCATACACATACACATAGTGAGACCCTGTCTCTTAAAAATTATGTATCTACGCCAGGCAGGGTGGCTCACGTCCATAAGCCCAGCACCTTGGGGGGCTGAGGCAGGTGGATCACCTGAGGTCAGCAGTTTGAGCCCAGCCTGGGCAACATAGTGAAATCCCAGCTCTACTAAAAATACAAAATTAGTTGAGTGTGGTGGTACATTTCTGTAATCCCAGCTACTTGGGAGGCTGAGGCAGGAGAATCACTTGAACCTGGGAGGCAGAGGTTGTGGTGAGCCGTGATAGTGCCACTGCACTCCAGCCTGGCCAATAAAGTGAGACTCTGTCTCAGAAAAACAATTACATATCTATAATGTAAAGTATTATACGCAATGTGGTGTTATATACAGTACACACTATAGATATATAATTTTGAAGAAGCGGGGTCTCGCTATGTTCCTCATGCTGGACTCAAACTCCTAGGCTCAAGCCATCCTCTGCCTCAGCCTCCTGAGTAGCTGGGACTAAAAGTGTGAGCCACTATGCCTGGCCATCTGTGGTATATTTGTTATAGCAATCTGAACTGACCAAGACAATGCTCAAATCCTGGAAAGAGACCACTTATTAACACTTTTTTGGCAATGTCAACATTATGAGATTATGAGGGACATTCCCATTTCTATGTGGACAGGACAGCTTGGAAGCAGAAGTCAGGGGTGGTGGTGAATGGAGGGGGTGGAAAAGCAGTGATTAGGGACCTTTGGTGCATGCAGGGAGTAGGTTCTACTGTTATCAGCATGATTTCAGTGTTATGATCCTCCAGCACAGATTTGCAGAATCCATCAGTTAACTTTTCCAAACCTAAGACAGCCTGAGAGATGGGAAGCATATTATTATAAATATCAAATCAAATAGATGAGCAATCTGGGTGGGTAGTTGTCCAATACCAGCATGAAATTCTCCTTGTTAAAGAGTTGCAAAAGGGTCTCAATCTGTCCATCTGGTGACAGAAAAATCAGTAGGAAAATCTGGGCCAGGTGGTGGTGGCTCACGCATGTAATGCCAGCACTTTGGGAGGCCAAGGTGAGAGGATTGCTTGAGGTCAGGAGTTCAAGACCAACCTCGGCAACATAGTAAGGACCCCCTCATCTCTACAAAAAATTTTAAAAAAATAGCCAGGCATGGAGTCCTAGCTATATGGGAGTCTGAGGCAGGAGGATTGCTTGAGCCCAGGAGTCTGAGGCTGCACTGAGCTATGATTGTACCATTGCACTCCAGCCTGGGTAGCAGAATAAGAACCCACATTTACAAACAAAAAAGGAGAGAACAATAAAAATCTGTGTATATTTGGTATTTAAAATGTGTTAATGTTTACAATAATTTAGTATAATAGTATATCAGATTAATTTTCTAATCCAAATTTTAAACATGCACTTGATTTCGGATTTTTCTACAAAAAATGTATTTATTTTAATTTTTGTGGCCACATCATAGGTGTATATATTTATTGGTTACTTGAGATGTTTTGACATAGGCATGCAATGCGTAATACTCGCATCAGGGTAAATGGGGTATTCATTACTTCAAGCATTTATCCTTTGTGTTTCAAACAATTGAATTGCACTCTCTCAGTTATTTTTAAATGAACAATTAAATTACTTTTTACTATAGTCACCCTGTTGTGCTAGCAAATAATAGGTCTTATTCTTTCTTTCTTTCTTTCTTTCTTTTTTTTTGAGGCAGAGTTTCACACTTGTTGCCCAGGCTGGAGTGCAATGGCGCAATCTTGGCTCACTGCAACCTCTGCCTCCCAGGTTCAGTGATTCTTCTGCCTCAGCTTCCAGAGTAGCTGGGATTACAGGCATGTGCAACCATGCCTGACTAATTTTTTGTATTTTTAGTAGAGACTGTCCACCTTGGCCTCCCAAAGTGCTGAGATTAAAGCCACTGTGCCTGGCCATTTATTTATTCTTTCTAACATTTTTTTGTTCCCATTAACCATACCTCCTCCCCATATTCCCTCCCCGTACTACCCTTCCCAACCTCTGGTAATCATCTTTCTACTCTCTTATCTCCACGAGATCAGTTGTTTTAATTTTTATCCCCCACAGACGAGTGAGACTATGTGAATGAAGCTTGTCTTTTTGTGCCTGGCTGGATTTATGATATTTTATTCAGAATTTTGCTGTTTACAAATAGCCTGGCAATGTTTAAAAGAACGTAAGATTAATTATGTTCACATATTTAATTTTATTAGACTTTACTAAAATTAAATACTTGGGAAGCATTTGCTTGGTAGACATTTGAAGAACACAGAAATTTGAATGTATTTCTTTTGTAAATTCAGTTTAAAATATTAAAGGGAGTCAATAAACTGTGTTTACAAATGGGTCCAAATGTGGATCAAAGTTTCATTTAGTGAAAATTAAAATTTACCAAATTATAAATAGAATAATAGGGTTTTAATTTGAAAGCTTAAGAAAAAACTTTTTGCATTTGTAGTTTTAGTAAACTTAATATTAATTCTTTAAAAAGGCAGACTCACCATAGGGAAAAAAATATATATATGTGTGTGTGTGTGTCTGTGTGTGTGTGTGTGTGTGTATATATATATGTGTGTGTATATATATATATGTATATATATATACGTATATATATATGTATATATATATATGTATATATATATATGTATATATATATGTATATATATATATATATACGTATATATATGTGTGTGTATATATATATATGTGTGTATATATATATACATATATATATGTATATATATATGTGTGTGTATATATATATATGTGTGTGTATATATATATATACGTATATATATATGTATATATATATATATATATATGTATATATATATGTGTGTGTGTATATATATATATTTTTTTTTTTTTTTTTGAGACGCAATTTCACTCTTGTTGCCCAGGCTGGAGTACAGTGGTGCATTCTTGGCTCACGGCAACCTCTGCCTCCTGGGCCTGCCACCATGCCTGGCTAATTTTTTATATTTTTAGTAGAGACGGATTTCACCATGTTGGCCAGGCTGAGGTCTTGATCTCCTGACCTCAGGCGATCCACCTACCTCGACCTCCCAAAGTTCTGGGATTACAGACTTAAGACACTGTATCCGGCCTAGAAAAATCTCTTTTGTGTTCAAAAGCTGGCCTCACTCTAAAATAACAGTTGAAAAAAGGAAAATAAGGGAAAAAATAAATATAATAGATGTATATTTCTCTGGAGATGAATGAGAAAAGCTGGCCTCAAAAACATAAAAGCTCACACCAACACTCTTACCTTTGAATTCTCAGAGCCCAGAACAGTGTCTGGCTCTCAGAGGCAGCTTAATTAATGTTTGCTGAGAACTGCCGCTTAATACCGTTAAGAAACAAAATTTTAACACATTTAGTTTAAAGATCTAATTGGCTTTTATTGCTGACTCATGAATTGGGCAGCATCTCATCTAAAGAATTGAGAAGCATGCCGTTGGCAGAACAGTTGAATTTCATCATTTAGCTTGAGCAGCAGCAAGGAGACAGCATAATATAAAGAGGAGGATGGGTTAACAAGTTATTTGAGGTTACTTTCCTCATAAGAGTGAGAGCAGAGGGGACTTCCTTATCATCCTGGCTAAAACTGGACTATTTGGAGATTTGGCTATTATCTCTCTCCTGATTTTTTGAAGACCAGATAAGCAACTTAGTTTAAGTTTGGTGATACGGAACTTTAGCGTGACTCCATTTTGGTTTGATCTGTTGAGGTGTAAAGCAAGAACTCAGTCCAAATCAATGGTCTCCCATAAATTTTACTTAGGGGTACTTAAAACAGCAAAGAGGGGTGCCCAAAGGTGGGGTGGCAAGATGACTTAGATTGTGATTGCTTGAGACTGGTGCCTGGTGTTGTCTGTGTAGCTCTTACCTAATCAGAAGAATACGGAATAAAATGAAGAACTCATTAGTTGTTTGGGTGAAAGTAATATCTATCTTAAGGGAGTTATTTCAAGTATCAGTAGTTTTTCTTGACTTCTAGAGCAACTCTTTTACCTTGTGATTCTGATGCAAATATTTGTATCAAGGTACATGGACCCAGAAGGCGGTGTGATCACTTCCCTCTAGTAGAGTCCCTCATATAAGACCATAAAGATTATGTGATTCACTGCTTGAGGGTTTGTCTTGTTTCATATTTTTCTTTTCTTTTTTGAGGCAGAGTTTCACTCTTTTGCCCAGGCTGGAGTATAATGGTGTGATTTTGGCTCACTGCAACGTTTGCCTCCTGGGGTCAAACAATTTTCCTGTCTCAGCCTCTGGAGTAGCTGGGATTATAGGCACCTGCCACCACTTCTGGATAATTTTTATATTTTTAGTAGAGATGGGATTTCACCATGTTGGCCAGGCTGGTCTTGAACTCCTGACCTCAGGTGATCCACCTGCCTACTCCTCACAAAGTGCTGGGATTACAGGCATGAGCCACCATGCCCACCTTTCTTATTTCTCTTTAAGCTAGAACTGTTTCCTGGTTTTTTTGGTGGGGGAGGGGGAAATATCTTTTACAATATTAACATTTTTCAAGAGCTTATCCCTTCACCTCCATCCTATTAATTGTTTGAATGTTACCTTATAATCATTACCAGGTGATGATAGTCTTTGTTTAAACACCTTTAGTGACTGGAAACTATTAGGGTGGCTCTGGAGACAAACTGCTGGGTTCTAATCCTGTCTCCCACCAGGAACCTTGGGTGACCCAATTACTCATTATTAATCTTAGAAAATATAACACTGATATATTTCTATTATCTAATGTGATGTGTAAGTTTATGTTCACATTTCTCTAATTGTCCCAATAATGCCCTTTATAGCATTTTTTTAAAAGCCAGGATTCAGTAAAAGATTTTGTATTGTAGTTCCTTAAGTCTAGTTTGTAGTTAATCTAGCTATTGTAGTTTCCTTTAATTTAGAACAGTTTCTCTGCTTATTTTTTTTTCTTTCCTGACATTGATCTTTTTGAAGGGTCAGATTGATGGTTTGCAGAATATCCCTCTATTTCATTGTGTCGGAATATGACCATTGGATTTTTTGGATACCTCTGAATTTTGGGAAGTTCTTATTTCTATAGAACTAAAAGTTTGTGTCATTTTTACCTGCTGATGTTAATTTTAACTCTAAAATGAGAATAAAAGCATTCTGCATAGTAATTGTTGAGAAACTGACTGACTGAATGAATGAAAATAATGATCTTTCAGTCAAAAAGTGAAGGTATCTTAGACTCGTGATGTCTGGGAACATATAGACTTTGTCCTTTTTTGATCCAAACTACTCAGTAGGTGTCTGGCTCAGCAATCCTTGTTGTTAGACAGGAGCAATTGCATTCATAATTGGGAAAAAAAAAAACAAAACTCTTTTAAAAAGTGTTAGCATTTTGGGCTGGGCATAGTGGCTCACGTCTGTAATCCCAGCTCTTTGGGAGGCCAAGGCAGGGGGATCATTTGAGGTTAGGAGTTCAAGGTCAGCCTGACCAACATGGTGAAACCCTGTCTCTACTAAAAATATAAAAAATAAAAATAAAAAAATAAAAATAAAAATTAGCTGGGCGTGGTGGCTTATGGCTGTAATCCCAGCTACTCGGGAGGCTGAGGCAGAAGAATCACTTGAACCCAGGAGGCGGAGGTTGCAGTTGGCCAAGATAGTGCCATTGCACTCCAGCCTGGATGAGCAGAGTGAGACTCCATCTCAAAAAAAAAAAATTTTAGCATTTGGCATGTGTCATAATTCTCTTCCAGCTGAGATATACCCTAGCTTTGCTTGGAAAAAGGGAAGAATTTTGTGTGCTACAGAAGTGAGGTGGAAAGCAGCTCTCTGTATGAAGAAAATTTGTAATTTTAGCAACTACTGATAGTGTCATGAAGACTTAAAAAATGTTTGGTTTTATTAGATGTTTAGTCTTATTAAAATCAAATATGATTTGTCCAAATTTACATTTACAGTACACATAATTGGCAAAGCAGTTTAGTGACTCATACTAATAGAAATATATCAAGATCTGGAATTCTGAATAAACATTTTTGATAAAAAACAAATGTTTCATAAACTTGGCAGTGTCCCTCAGGAGCTGGTATTAAGTTCGTACACAGTTATGCAGTGCTCTGAACAAAGCTGTCAGAAAACCTAATCTAGATGTTGACAATAAGACTTAACCACACAAGATGACATGAAAGCAAAAGGTCTAAACACCTGCTTGTTAGAAAAGGTGTCACAAAGCAGAATGTGAGCAATTTCCTAGTGAACACCACAGATTTAGAAGAATGCAGAGGAGGAAGAGTTATGTGGAAGTCCAGCCCTGCCTTTAACTCTGAGAAGGTTCATTTCATCATCTCTTTCCACATCTGTTTAAACAAGGGCTTTGGAGTCAATCACGTCTAACATGGCTTTCAGTGTTAATGATATTTAATTCTGTTATTCTGTGAGAAGTCTTTGTGAAGAAAGTATTTGATATGAATAAGATTTGGATGGGGTGAGGAGACTTGTAATACGTGAAAACAATTGATTCATCCACTCTTATGCCTCTTTAAATAAATGACACCACCACTGCCACAATCATCTCATTGCTTATTCATTATCTATAAGGTGTCTGTCTTCGTGACAAGCAAAGATGTTTTCATTTACAACCATGTGGCTGCAAAAAAAGCCAGTCCTCTTGAGCTATCTGATATCTTGAAAGAAAATGTCCAAGAAATTGGCCTTTTGTACAGATCACATGGCAGCATCATGGACACAGCCACGCCCCAGTGAGTGGGCTTGAGGTGGCCTCTCCTCTGTAGAGCAGAGCAATGACGCATCACTATATGATTCATTTCGTCAATTCAACTCCTTCCTTCCCCCTCAAAATGAGATGATTTGAGAGATGTGGTTGTTTAACTGGAATTTTTGTAAGGGCTGAATCCAGGTTCTCACTTAGAAAGTGTACATTAGAATCCTTTTGAAAATTCAGCTGGTTTAAATCACTGTCACTTTCATTCTTTTCTACAATGAGAGATCTCAAGATTCTACTCATTAGCACTTTAATTTGTACAGATGTTATCCTCTTGAATCATGAACTAGGTTCCTAATGTGATCCTTACGCAAATCTGCTCTCAGTAGACCTCTCTGGATTAGCTGAGATTCTACTCTCTGGGTAGTTGAACACTGGATAACTAGTTGACAAAATGCTACCAATGTGCCACCAAATGTAGTTTTCTCACATTCACAGGATCACCTCTATCTGGTTATCTCAGTTCCCTAAAACACTGACTCTCCTTATTAATTTTTTTTGGAGATGGTGGTTCACTAAATTACTTGCCACAATCATGAGAGATTGTTACCCTTTTGCATTATGAACTCTTTTGAAATAATCCGTTGATATCTATGAAATATCTTCATAACAAAAAGTATACATATGTGCTTATTCCAGTACCTTTTATATTTCAGGGATTTCTACAGGGAGGAGTTGGTTAATGGGTATAAAACTATAGTTAGAGGAGGTGACTGGCAAGATGGCCTAATAGGAACAGCTCTGGTCTGCAGCTCCCAGTAAGATCAACAAAGAAGATGGGTGATTTCTGCATTTCCAACAGAGGTACCCAGCTCATCTCATTGGGACTGGTTAGACAGTGGGTGCAACCCGGTGAATAGAAGCAGGGTGGGGCAACGCCACACCCAGGAAGTGCAAGTGGTTACGGAACTCCCTTCCCTAGCCAAGGGAAGCTGTGAGGGACTAAGCTGTGAGGGACTGAGCCGTGAAAACAGTGTATTCTGGCCCAAGTACTATGCTTTCCCCATGGTCTTTGCAACCCACAGACCAGGAGATTCCCTCAGGTGCCTATACCACCAGGGCCCTGGGTTTCAAGGCACAAAACTGGGTGGCTGTTTGGGCAGACACTGAGCTAGCAGCAGGAGTTCTTTTTCATACCCCAGTGGCACCTGGAACGCCACTGAGACAGACTGTTCACTCCCCTGGAAAGGGGGCTGAAGCCAGGGAGACAAATGGTCTAGCTCAGCAGACCCACTCCCACAGAGCCCAACAAGCTGAGATCCACTGGTTTGAAATTCTCACTGCCAGCACAGCAGTCTGAAGTCGATTTGGGACAATTGAGTTTGGTGGGGGAAGGGGCATCTGCCATTACTGAGGCTTGAGTAGGCGGTTTTCCCCTCACAGTGTAAATGAAGCTGCCAAGAAGTTCACACTGGGAGAGGCCACCACAGCTCGGCAAAGCTGCTGTAGCCAGACTGCCTCTCTAGATTCCTCCTTTCTGGCAGAGAATTTCTGAAAGAAAGGCATCAGCCCCAGTCAGGGGCTTATATATAAAACTCCTGTCTCCTTGGGACAAAGCACCTGGGGTAAAGGATGGCTGTGTGTGTGTAGCTTCAGCAGACTTAAACGCTCCTGCCTACTGGCTCTTAAGAGAGCAGTGGATATCCCAGCATAGCACTTGAGCTCTTCTAAGGGACAGATTGCCTCCTCAAGTGAGTCCCTGACTCCCATGCCTCCTGACTGGGAGACACCTCCCAGCAGGGGACAACAGACACCTCATATAGGAGAGCACTGGCTGGCGTCTGGCAGGTGCCTCTCTGGGATGAAGCTTCCAGAGGAAGGAACAGGTAGCAATCTTTGCTGTTCTACAGCCTCTGTTGGTGATACCCGGTAAACAGGGTCTGGAGTGGACCTCCAGTGAACTCCAGCCCACATGCAGTAGAGGGTCCTGACCGTTCGAAGGAAAACTAACAAACAGAAAGGAATAGCATCAACATCTACAAAAAGGACGTCCACACAGAAACTCCATCCAAAGATACCAGCATCAAAGATCAAAGGTAGATAAATCCATGAAGATGAGGAAAAACCAGTGCCAAAAGGCTGAAAATTCCAAAAACCAGAATGTCTCTTCTCCTCCAAAGGATCACAACTCCTCGCCAGCAAGGCAACAAAACTGGATGGAGAAGGAGTTTGATGAATTGACATAAGTAGGCTTCAGAAGGTGGGTAATAACAAACTCCTCCAAGTTAAAGGAGCATGTTCTAACCCAATGCAAGGAAACTAAGAGCCTTGGGAAAAAGGTAAGAGGAATTGCTAACTAGAATAGCTAATTTAGAGAAGAACATAAATGAACTGATGGAGCTGAAAAACACAGCACGAAAATTTCATGAAGCATACACAAGTATCAATAGCCGAATAGATCAAGTGGAAGAAAGGATATCAGAGATTGAAGATCAACTTAGTCAAATAAAGTGTGAGACAAGATTAGAGAAAAAAGAATGAAAGGAATGAACAAAGACTCCAATAAATATGAGACTATGTGAAAATACCAAATCTATGTTTGACTGATGTACCTGAAAGTGATGGGAAGAATGGAACAAAGTTGAAAAACACTCTTCGGGATATTATCCAGGAGAATTTCCAAACCTAGCAAGACAGGCCAACATTCAAATTGAGGAAATACAGACAACACTACAAAAATACTCCTGGAAAAGATCCACCCCAAGGCACATAATTGTCTGATTCACCAAGGTTGAAATGAAGGAAAAAAATGTTAAGGGCAGCCAGAGAGAAAGGTGGGTTATCCACAGAGGAAAGTCCATCAGACTAACAGTGGATCTCTCAGAAGAAACCCTAGAAGCTAGAAAAGAGTGGGGGCCAATATTCAGCATTCTTAAAGAAAAAGAATTTTCAACCCAGAATTTCATATCCAATCAAAGTAAGCTTCATAAGCAAAGGAGAAATAAAATGCTTTACAGACAAGCAAATGCTGAGAGATTTTGCCACTACCGGGCTTGCCTTACAAGAGCTCCTGAAGAAGGAAGCACTAAATATGGAAAGGAACAACCAGTATCAGCCATTACAAAAACATACTAAATTGTAAAGACCATTGTCACTATGAAGAAACTGCATCAACTAATGGGCAAAATAACGAGCTAACATAATGGCAGGATCAAATTCACACATAGCAATATTCGCCTTAAATATAAACAAGCTAAATACCCCAATTAAAAGGCACAGACTGGCAAACTGGATAGAGTCAAGACCCATCGGGGTCCCATATTCAGGAGACCCGTTTCACATGCAAAGACACACATAGGCTCAAAATAAAGGAATGGAGGAACATTTACCAAGCAAATGGAAAGCAAAAAAATAGCAGGGGTTGCAATCCTAGTCTCTGAAAAAACAGACTTTAAACCAATAAAGGTCAAAAGAGACAAAGAACGGCATTATATAATGGTAAAGGGATCACTGCAACAAGAACTAACTATCCTAAATATATATGCACCCAATACAGGAGCACCCAGACTCATAAAGCAAATTCTTAGAGACCTACAAAGAGACTTAGACTCCCACACAATAATAGTGGGAGACTTTAACACCCTACTGTCAATATTAGATCAACGAGACAGAAAATAACAAGGATATTCAGGACTTGAACTCAGCTCTGGACCAAGCAGACCTAATAGACATCTACTAAACTCTCCATCCCAAATCAACAGAATATACATTCTGCTCAGCACCACATCATGCTTACTCTAAAATTACCTGCTTAATTGGAAGTTAAACCTTTCTGAACAAAAGCAAAAGAATAAAAATCATAACAAACAGTCTTTCAGACCACACTGCTATCAAATTAGGACTCAGGATTAAGAAACTCACCCAAAACCACACAACTACATGGCAATCAAACAACTTGCTCCTGAATGACTACAGGGTAAATAACAAAATTATGGGAGAAATAAATAAGTTCTTTGAAACCAATGAAAACAAAGACACAACATACTAGAATCTCTGAGACACAGCGAAAGCAGTGTTTAGAGGGAAATTTATAGCACTAAATGCCCACAGGAGAAAGTGGGAAAGATGAAATCAACACCCTAACATCACAATTAAAAGAACTGGAGAAGCAACAGCGAACAAATTCAAAAGCTAGCAGAAGGCAAGAAATGACTAATATCAGAGCAGAATGGAAGGAAATAAAGACACAAAAAAGCCCTTCAAAAAAATCAATGAATCCAGGAGCTGGTCTTTTGAAAAGATTAACAAAATAGATAGAATGCTAGTAAGACTAATAAAGAAAAAGGAGAAGAATCAAACAGACAGAATAAAAAATGATGAAGGGGGCATATTACCACTGATCCCGCAGAAATACCAACTATCATCAGTGAATACTATAAACACCTCTATGCCAATAAATTAGAAAATCCAGAAGAAATGGATACATTCCTGGACACACACACCCTCCGAAGACTAAACCAGGAAGAAGTCAAATCCCTGAATAGATCAATAACAAATTCTGAAATTGAGGTAGTAATAAATAGCCTACCTACCAATAAAAGCCCAGGACAAGATGGATTCACAGCTGAATTATACTAGAGTTACAAGGAAGAGCTAGTACCATTCTTTCTGAAAATATTCCAAACAATAGAAAAAGAGGGACTCCTCCCTAACTCATTTTATGAGGCCAGCATCATCCTGACACCAAAACCTGGCAGACACAACAAAAAGAAAAGAAAATTTCTGGCCAGTATCCCTGATAGTCATCCATGCAGAAATCCTCAATAAAATACTGGTAAATCAAATCCAGCAGCACATCAAAAAGCTTATCTACCACAATCAAGTCAGCTTTAACCCTGAGATGCAAGGCTGGTTCAACACATGCAAATCAGTAAACCATCACGTAAGCAGAACCAATGGCAAAAACCACATGATTGATGGAGATCCAAAATGGCCAAATAGGAACAGCTCTGGAGTGCAGTTCCCAGCGAGAGCAAAGCAAGAGGGTGAGTGATCACTGCATTTCCAAATGAGGTACCAGATGCATCTCAATAGGACTGTTTGCAAAGTGGGTGTAGCCCAAGAAGGATGAGCTTGAGGCAGGGTAGGGCGCTGCCTTACCCAGGAAGTGCAGTTCCTGGAGCACCCCCCTCCCTACCCAAAGGAGCCCATCGGGGCTTTTCCATCCACTCCAGCACTCCAGTTCAGATACTGGGCTTCTCCCACAGTTGTTACCATCCACAGACCAAGAGATTCACAGGCTGAAAAGCACCATGAGTTTCCAGCATGGCTGTTTCAGCTGGTGCCACAGGTTTCTGCACAAAAACTCACACAAATGTGGGTGGTCATTTCAACTGGGGCCTGGAACACCTGGAAGATAGAGCCACCCATTCAACTGAAAAAGAGGGGGCTGAAAGCAGAGAGCCAGGTGATCTGGCTCAGTGGGTCCCACCCCGACAAAGACCAGCAATCTGAAATGTTCTGGATTGAGAGTTTTGCAGCAAGTGCAGCTGGACTCAGGACGGTCCAGCTCTGTGGAGGGAAGGGCATCTGCCATTACCGAGGCAGTCCACCACTACTGAGAAAGTCTGCCATTACCAAGGTAGTCCACAACTACTGAGGCAGTCCGCCATTACTGAGGCAGTCTGCCATTACTGAGGCAGTTCTAACTGTACTTCTGTAAACAAAACCTCAAGGAAGTTTATGTAGCAGCTGGGCAGAGGCTGCGACAGTTCAGCAATGCTGCTGCTGGCAGACTGTGACTAGACCTCCTCCTTGCTGGGCAGGGCATCTCTGAAAAAAGGCAGCAGTATGTCAGGAACTTATAAATAAAACCATACATTCCCAGGACAGACCACCTGGGAAAAGAGGTGGTTATGAGGTCTGCTGCAGCAGACTTAAACATATCCGCCCAGCAGCTCTGAATGGAACAATGGAGTTCCCAGCACAGTACTTGAGCTCTGGTAAGGGACAGACTGCCTCCTCAAGTGGCTCCCCGACCCCCATATGTCCAAAGAGGCACCTCATAAAGGAGAGTTCTGGCTGACATCTGGCGGGTACCCTTCTAGGATGACGATAACAGAAGAAGAAACTGGCAGCAACCCTTACTGTTATGCGGCCCCCGAAGGTGATTCCCAGGCAAGCAGGGTCTGGAGTGGACCTCCAGCAGTTCTGCAGCAGAGGGGCATGACTGTTAGAAGGAAAACAAAAAAAACAGAAAGAAATAGATTCAACATCAACAAAAAGGACATCCACTCAGAAACCCCATCAGAAAGTCATCAGCTACAAAGACCACAGGTAGATAAATCCACAAAGATGGGAAGAAACCAGTGCAAAAAGGATGAAAACACAAAAAGCCAGAATGCCTCTCCTCCTCTAAGGGATCAGAACTCCTCACCAGCAAGGAAACAAAGCTAGATGGAGAATGAGTGTGATGAATTGACAGAAGCTGGCTTCAGAACGTGGGTAATAACAAACTTCTCTGAGCTAAAAGAACATGTTCTAACCCAATGCAAAGAAACTAAGAACCTTGAAAAAACATTAGAGGAAATACTGACTAGAATAATCAGCCTAGAGAAGGACATAAATGATTTGACGGAGCTGAAAAACACAGCACGAGAACTTCACAAAGCATACCCAAGTTTCAATACCTGAATCAACCAAGCAGAAGAAAGGATATCAGAGATTGAAGATCAACTCAATGAAATAAAATGAGAAGGCAATATTAGAGAAAAAAGAGTGAAAAGAAATGAAAAAACCCTTCGAGAAATATGGGATTATGTGAAAACACCTAATCTACGTTTGATAGATGTACCTGAATGTGATGGAGAGAATGAATCCAAGTGGGAAAACACTCTTCAGGATATTATCCAGGAGAACTTTCCCAACCTAGCAAGGCAGGCCAACATTCAAGTCTAGGAAATTGCCCCACAAAGATATTCCTCGAGAAGAGTAACCCCAAGGCAAAAAATTGTCAGATTCACCAGGGTTGAAATGAAGGAAAAAAATGCTAGGGGCAGCCAGAAAGTAAGGTTAGGTTACCTACAAAGGAAAGCCTATCAGACTCACAGCGGATCTCTCAGCAGAAACCCTAGAGGCCAGAAAAGAGTGGGGGCCAATATTCAACATCCTTAAAGAAAAGAACTTTCAATCTAGAATTTCATATCCAGCCAAACTAAGCTTCATACGTGAAGGAGAAATAAATCCTTTACAGTCAAGCAATTGCTGAGAGATTTAGTCACCACCAGGCCTACCTTACAAGAGCTGCTGAAAGAAGCACTAAACATGGAAAGGAATAACCAGTACCAGCCACTCCAAAAATGTACCAAATGGTAAAGAGCAGCAACACAATGAAGAAACTGCATCAATTAATGCGCAAAACAACCAGCTAGCAACAAAATGACAGGACCAAATTCACACGTAACAATATTAACCTTAAATGTAAATGGGCTAAATGCCCCAATCAAAAGACACAGACTGGCAAATTGGATAAAGTCAAAACCCATTGGTGTGCTGCATTCAGGAAACCCATTTCACATGCAAGGACACACATAAGCTCAAAATAAAGGGATGGGGGAAGATTTACCAAACAAATGGAGAGCAAAAAAAGGCAGAAGCGGCAATCCTAGTCTCAAATAAAATGGACTTTAAACCAGCAAAGATCAAAAGAGACAAAGAAGAGCATTACATAATGGTAAAAGAATCAATGGAACAAGAAGAGCTAATGATCCTAAATATATAAGCACCCAATACAGGAGCACCCAATTACATAAACAAGTTCTTAACAACCTACAAAGAGACTTAGACTCCCACACCATAATAGTGGGAGACTTTAACACTCCACTGTCAATATTAGACAGATCAATGAGACAGAAAATTAACAAGGATACCCAGGACTTGAAATTAGATCTGGACCAAGTGGAACTAATAGACATCTACTGAACACTCCATTCCAAATCCACAGAATATACATTCTTCTCAGCACCATATCACACCTACTCTAAAATAGACTAGATAATTGGAAGTAAATCACTCCTCAGCAAATGCAAAAGAACGGAAATCATAACAAACAGTCTCTTAGACCGTAGTGCAATCAAATTAGAACTCAGGATTAAGAACACTAACTTAGAACTGCACAACCTCATGGAAATTGAACGACTGGCTCTTGAATGTCGACTGGATAAACAATGAAATGAAGGCAGAAATAAAGATGTTTTTTTCGAAACCAATGAGAACGAAGACACAACGTACCAGAATCTCTGGGACACATTTAAAGCAGTGTCTAGAGGAAAATTTGTAGCAATAAATGCCCATATGAGAATCAAGGAAAGATGCCTATCATCAAAATTGAAAGAGTTAGAGGAGCAAGATAAAAAAAAAAAAAAAAAAAAAAAACCTCAAAAGCTAGCAGAAGACAAGAAATGACTAAGACTAGAGCACAACTGAAGGAGACGGAGACACAAAAAGCTCTTCAAAAATCATTAAATCCAGGAGCTGGTTTTTTGAAAAGCTCAACAAAATAGACCAATAGCCAGGTTGATAAAAAAGAAGAGAAGAATCAAATAGATGCAATAAAAAATGATAAAGGGGATATCAACACCAATTCCACAGAAATACAATCTACCATCAGAGATTACTACAAACAACTCTATGCACATAAACCAGTAAATCTGGAAGAAATAGATAAATTCCTGGACACTTGCAACCTCCCAAGCCTAAACCAGGAAGAAATTGAATCCCTGAATAAACCAAAAACAAGGTCTGAAGATAAGGCAGCAATTAAAAGCCTACCAATGAAAAAAAGTCCAGGTCCAGATGGGTTCATAGCCGAATTCTAACAGACATACAAAGTGGAGCTGGTAGCACTCCTTCTGAAACTATTCAAAACAATACAAAAAGAGGGAATCCTTCTCAGATCATTTTATGAGATCAACATTATCCTGATGCCAAAACCCAGCAGAGACTCAACCAAAAAAGAAAACTTAAGGCCAATATCCATGATGAACATAGATGCAAAAATCTTCAATAAAATACTGGCAAACCAATTGCAACAGCACATCGAAAAGCTTATCCACCACGATCAAGTAGGATTCATCCCTGGGATGCAAGGATGGCTCAACATACACAAGTCTATAAATGTAATCCTCCACATAAACAGAACCAAAGACAAAAACAACATGATAATCTCAATAGATGCAGAGAAGGCCTTCGACAAAATTCAACAGCCCTTTATGCTAAAAACTCTCAATAAACTAGATGTCGATGGAACATGTCTCAAAACAATAAAAGCTATTTATGACAAACCCACAACCAATATTATACTGAATGGGCAAAAACTAGAAGCATTCCCTTTGAAATCTGGCACTAGACAAGAATGCCCTCTCTCATCACTCCTATTCATTATGGTATTGGAAGTTCTAGCCAGAGCAACCAGGCAAGAAAAAGAAATAAAGGGTATTCAATTAGGAAAGGAGGAAGTCAAATTGTCTCTATTTGCAGACAACATGACTGTATGTTTAGAAGACCTCATCATCTCCTTAAACTGATAAGCAACTTTGGCAAACTCTAAAATCTCCTTAAAGTGATAAGCAACTTCAGCAAAGTCTCAGGATACAAAATCAATGTGCAGAAGTCACAACCATTCCTGTACAGCAATAACAGACTAACAGTGAGCCAAATCAAGAGCGAACTCCCATTCACAATTGCTACGAAGAGAATAAAATACCTAGGAATACAACTAACAAAGGTTGTAAAGGACCTCCTCTAGGAGAACTATAAACCACTGCTCAAGGAAATAAGAGAGGACACAAACAGATGGAAAAACCTTCCATGCACATAGTTAGGAAGAATCCATACGTGAAAATGGCCATATTGCCCAAAGTAATTTATAGATTCATTGCTATCCCCATCAAGCTACCAACAACCAACCTTCTTCACAGAACTGGAAAAAAACCGCATTAAACTTCATATGGAACCAAAGGAGAGCCTGCATACCGAAGACAATCTTAAGCAAAAAGAACCAAGCTGGAGGCATTACACTACCTGACTTCAAACTATACTACAAGACTACAGTAATCAAAACAGCATGGTACTGGTACCAAAACAGAGATAGAGACCAATGGAACAGAACAGAGTCCTTGGAGGCAGCACCACACATCTACAACCATCTGATCTTTGACAAACCAGATAAAAACAAGCAATGGTGAAAGGATTCCCTGCTTAATAAATGTTGGGAAAACTGGCTAGCCATGTGCAGAAAGCAGAAACTGGACCCCTTCTGACATCTTACACTAAAATTAACTCCAGATGGAATAAAGACTTAAATGTAAGACCAAACACCATAAAAGCTCGAGCGGAAGACCTAGGCAAAACCATTCAGGACATAGGCATAGGCAAGGACTTCATGACTAAAACACCAAAAGCAATGGCAACAAAAGCCAAAATAGACAACTGGGATCTAATTAAACTCCAGAGCTTCTGTACAGCTAAAGAAACAATCATTAGAGTGAACTGGCAGCAAACAGAATGGGAAAATTGTTTTTGCAATCTACCCATTTGACAAAGGGCTAATATCCAGAATCTACAAAGAACTAAAACAGATTTACAAGAAAAAAGTCCCATTTAAAAGTGGGTGAAGGACATGAATAGACACTTTTCAAAAGAAGATATATATGAGGCCAACAAACATGAAAAATGCTCATCATCACTGGTCATAGAGAAATGCAAATCAAAACACATTGAGACACCATCTCACGCCAGTTAGAACGGTGATCATTAAACAATCTGGAGACAATAGATACTGGTGAGGATGTGGAGAAATAGGAACACTTTTGGAAGTGTAAATTAGTTCAACCATTGTGGAAGACAGTGTGGCAATTCAAGGATCTAGAAATAGAAATTCCATTTGACCTAGCAATCCCATTACTGGGTATATATCCAAAGGATTAGAAATAGTTCTGTTATAAAGACACATGCACACATATGTTCACTGTGGCACTGTTTACAATAGCAAAGACCTGGAACCAACCCAAATGCCCATCGATGATAGACTGGATGAGGAAAATGTGGCACATATACACCATGGAATACTATGCAGCCATAAAAAATGATTAGTTTGTGTCCTTTATAGGGACATGGATGAATCTGTAAACCATCATTCTCAGCATACTGACAACACAAGAACAGAAAATCAAACACCACATATTCTCACTCATAGGTGAGTGTTGAATAATGAGAACACATGGACATAGGGAGGGGAGCACCACACACTGGTGTCTGTTGGTGGGGGTAGTGGAGGGACAGCGGGGTGGCGGGGAGGTTGTGGAGAGATAATATGGGGAGAAATGCCAGATAAAGATGACAGGGGGAGGGAGGCAGCAAACCACCTTGCCACCTATATACCTATGCAAGAATCCTGCATGATCTGCACGTGCACTCCAGAACCTAAAGTACAATAAAAAAACACTAAAACACAAAACCCACATAATCATCTCAATAGATGCATAAGGCCTTCAGTAAAACTCAACACTCCTTCATGCTAAAAACTCTCAAAAGACTAGGTTTGATGGAATGTATCCCAAAATAATAAGAGCTACTTATGACACACCCACAGCCAATATCATACTGAATGGGAAAAAGCTGTAAGCATTCCCTTTGAAAACTGGCACAAGACAAGGATGCTCTCTCTCACCACTCCTATTCAGCATAGTATTGGAAGTTCTGGCCAGGGCAATCAGGCAAGAGAAAGAAATAAAGAGCATTCAAATAGGAAGAAAGTAAGTCAAATTGTCTCTGTTTGCAGATGACGTGATTGTACATTTACAAAACCCCATCATCTCAGCCCAAAATCTTGTGCTGATAAGCAACTTCAGCAAAGTCTCAGGATACAAAATCAATGTGCAAAAATCACAATCATTCCTTACACCAATAATAGACAAATAGAGAGCCAAATCATGAGTGAACTTGCATTCACAATTGCTACAAAGAATGAAATACCTAGGAATACAACTTGTAAGGCATGTGAAGAACCTCTTCAAGGAGAACTACAAACCACTGCTCAAGGACATAAGAGAAGACACAAACCATTGGAAAAACATTCCATGCTCATGGATAGGAAGAATCAATATCATGTAAATGGACATACTGCTCAGAGTAATTTATAGATTTAATGCTATCCTCATCAAGCTACCATTGACTTTCTTCACAGAATTAGAAAAAACTACTTAAAGTTTCATATGAAACCAAAAAAGAGCTCATATAGCAAAGACAACTCTAAGCAAAAAGAACAAAGCTGGAGGCATTATGCTACCTGTCTTCAAACTATACTACAATACTACAGTAACCAAAACAATATGGTATGGTACCAAAATAGATATATAGACGAATGGAACAGAACAGAGGCTTTAGAAATAATGCCACAGGTCTACAACCATCTTATCTTGGACAAACTCGACAAAAACAAGCAATGAGGAAAGGATTCACTATTTAATAAGTGGTGCTGGGAAAACTGGCTAGCCATATGCAGAAAACTGAAACTGGACCCCTTCCTTACACCTTATACAAAAATTAACTGAAGATGGATTACAGACTTAACCATAATACTGCAAACCATAAAACCCTAAGGGAAAACCTAGGCAATACCATTCAGAACATAGGCATAGGCAAAAACTTCGTGCCTAAAACACTAAAAGAAATGGCAACAAAAGCCAAAATTGACAAATTGGATTCAGTTATAAACTGAAGAACTTCTGCACAGCAAAAGAAACTATCATAAGAGTGAAGAGGCAACCTACAGAGTGGGAGAAAATGTTTGCAATCTATCCATCTGACAAATGGCTAATATCCAGAATCTACAAAGAACATAAACAAATTTACAAGAAAAAAACAAACAACCCTACCAAAAAGTGGGCAAAGAATGTGAACAGACACTTCTCAAAAGAAGACATTTATGCGGCCAACAAATTTACGAAAAAAAGCTCATAATCACTGGTCACTAGTGGAATGCAAATCAAAACCACAATGAGATACCATCTCATGCCAGTTAGAATGATGATCATTAAAAATTCAGGAAACAACAGGTGCTGGAGACGATGTGGAGACATAGAAACACTTTTACACTGTTGATGGGATGGTAAATTAGTTCAATCATTGTGAAAGACAGTGTGGCAATTCCTCAAGGTTCTAAAACCAGAAATATCATTTGACCCAGCAATCCTATTACTAGGTATATGCCCAGAGAATTATAAATCATTCTACTGTGAAAGCACATGTACATGTATGTTTATTGCGGCACTATTCACTATAGCAAAGACTTGGAACCAAGGCTCATCGATGACAGACTGGATAAAGAAAATGTGGCTGGCACATATACACCATGGAATTCTATGCAGCCATGAAAAAGGATGAGTTCACGTCCTTTGCAGGCACGTAGATGAAGTTGGAAACCATCATTCTCAGCAAACTGACACAGGAACAGAAAACCAAAGACTGCATGTTCTCACTCATAAGTGGGTGTTGATCAATGAGAACACATGGACACGGGGATGAGAAGATCACACACTGGGGCCTGTTGGGGTTTGGGCCTAGGGGAGGGATAGCATTAGGAGAAATACCTAATGTAGATGATGAGTTGATGGGTGCAGCAAACCACCATGGCAAGTGTATACTCACGTAACAAACCTGCACGTTCTGCACATGTATCCCAGAACTTAAAGCATATATATAAACAAACATAGATCCAATCAGTACTAGAAATAAATGCAGTTTTAAGGAAAAAAAAAAGTGGCTGCAAATTCTTTGTTGTAGCTCTTATCAAGAGCTGATGTGTATTTCTCTGTTCCTTGAATCTGAGCTGGCCTTGTAACTGGTTTTAATCAGTAGAACATGGAACAAGGGTTGTTACAAAATATCTGAGGCTGGGCTTTGAGGGACTGGCAGCTCCCTTTTAGACTATTTCCTTTTGGAAGCCAGTGGCTTCAGAGCTACTGCTGCTCCCTATGGTAGTTTTCTGATCTTTCTGAGACCATAATGCTGCAAGTAATCTGAAGCTAGTTACCTGGAGAGAGAGAAAGGCATATAGGTGTACTGGGGCACTAGACATGTTAGTGAGGACTTCCTCGACTTTTAGCGTAATCCACTCACCAACTGAATGCAGCCAAGGGAATGATCTCACTCAACACCACCTGCAGTAGAAAACTCCCTAACTGAGCCTTGTTCAAAATACTGACTCATAAAAATTATGAGCAAATAAAATGTTTGCTGGTGAAGTTAAAAAAATCATAGTTAGATCAAAGAAGTAAGTTCTTGTGTTTGATAGTGTAATAGGGTGAATATAATCACAATAATTTATCATATGTTTCAAAATTGCTGGAAGAGAGGACTTTGAATGTTCTCAACACAAAAATCATTTGAGGTGACAGATATGCCAATTACCCTGATTTGATCATTATACATTGTATACATATATCTAAATATCACGTGTACCTCACAAATATGTATAATTGTGTGTCAATTAAAACTTTAAAAATTCAGGGACTTATTATGAACCTTTACTGAAAACTGCATACGAAATTAATTTTTTGTTAAGTCTGTGTCAAAGAAAGAATAAAATTGCATCATTATGTGATTCATTAATTCAACCCCTTCCTTCCCCCTTTAAAATGAGATAGTTTCAGGAATGTGGTTGACTAACTGGAATTTTTGTAAGGCTGAGTCTAGGTTCTCACTTATAAAACACACAGTAAAATCCTTTTGAAAATTCAGCTGTGATAATATAAGACACATATTATCTGAAGCAGGCTCTGGCTTCTATTCTGTATTATGTAGAGTTTCAGGGATTAGCTTTTATTTTTTTCCCCATGTTTGTAATTGCTGCTTTTACTTGCATAACTTTATCTGTCAAGTATGTTCCAGCAACAGGACAGGGGCCTGATATACCCATCTTTGCTCTGCTTTACAGAGGAGAGGCTACCTCAAGCCCCTTCACTGGAGTGTAGCTGTGTCAGTGATACTGCTGTGGGATATGTCCAAAAGACCAATTTCTTGGTCATTTTCTTTCAAGACATTAAGTAGCTCAAGAAACTCCCCGCTACATTTTGAACTTTTGTGCACAATTCTTTAACTACCATGTCTAGCTTTTGCTTTTAGCTGATAAAAACGTATTTGGTTATTCCTTTGTGAATCTTAAGAAAAGATTATTTTGATTGGCTTCTTTCCTACCATCTCTAGTTACTATGTTCTCAACCAAATGAGTAGTACTTAAAGCGGCCCTTCTTGTCTGTCTGCCAGTTCAGCCAAAGACTGAGTCCAGGCTTGGCCGCCCCCTCTGCTCCATGCTCGGGAAATGTGTCCTGCAGTGAGGAGGGGTGGGCTCTGATGTTAAGATCCTGAGTCAAATCAGCCAAGAGTTCTGAATTTTCTGCATTCAGAGGCTATTTCATTTGAGTGGATGCTTTGGGAAGGGTTTTCCATCCCTCTTTTCCATTTTCCCCTAGGCTGTCATCACTTCCTACCTATTAATACAAATTTCTCTCAGCCAGTTTGGCAATATT
Organism: Alouatta palliata; assembly: GCA_004027835.1. NCBI lineage: Eukaryota > Metazoa > Chordata > Mammalia > Primates > Atelidae > Alouatta > Alouatta palliata. The sequence goes on along the minus strand of PVKV010016849.1, from coordinate 14,094 downwards.
CTATGTCTACTTCTTCAAAAGTCCAGCAGTACATTTTTTCAATAGCCTCCAGCCATTACAAAGGTCAGCCTAAATTCTATGAAGCTTCATGAGAATCCATTTTTACCTGTCAATGAAAATTATAGAATCAGAATTTGAATGGTTGTTTCAAATGTGATGTGGACTTCGTCAAAAGTTCTAAGCTTCAAAGACTAGAAATTACAGAATTCCAGAAATAAAGAGACTTAAGATAGCACCTACAGCTTTTTAGGTTACAGATAAATACTTTAAAATCTAGTTGTTAAAATTACATACCTAAGATTTGAAAATGGAAAGCAATTTCCAAAAATGATGCAGCTTTAGCTGGCATTTTTTTTTTTTTTAGCTTAAATTAAAGTATAATGAACCTTGTAGGAAACAGTTGTTTTCCAGGAAAAAGTAACTTTTTTCCAGGAATTAAAAAGCCTTAAAATGTGTTGATTGTGATGTCAAGTGGCAAATGGCAACCCCTAAAAATTTCTGCAGAAGTTGCTGATTCGTGATGGTTTCCAGGGTGTCCTTTCCTTCCCCAGGTTTGAGTCTGGAGAGGACAATCAGGACAAGTTAACAATCATAGGGATATCAGAAAACCCTTAAACCCCAACCCCAAAAAATCCGGGGGGCCACATGTCATCTCCAGTCCTGTGGCAGGCTTCCCAAGTGGTCCACCCTGGGCAGCTGCCATCTTTACTATGGTCGTCACTGTTGAGACTATTCAGTACTGTGGTTCACGTGGGTAGTTGTGACTTCTGCTTGTGTGCTGCTGTTCTCAGTATTTCCTTCATAAATGCAGCATGTGCTAGTTATGTAATGGCCACATATACAGGAATATGGACGCTTCTTTTAGTTTTCTCCCCTAGCATCTTCATGAAGTCAGAGTATGTTTGAATGGTATTAATTAGGTAAACTCAAAATAATGTCTCCCTATTGGTCACCAGCAGCGTCCATGTTCCTCATACCAGGAATTGAATCTTTGAGGTCAGCGGCTCACTTTACTGCCTTGCCTCCAAGCTGCTGCTTCCAAACAGCCACCCTGAGGGAGGGTATGCTCAAGAGCTTGGCACACAGGCCCTTGATGACTTGTTTTCTGGCCTGTCTGGCCTTATACCCTAGAGCAGTTGTGCACACTAGTACCTATTCTTTGCTCCAGCTGATACTTACTATTCATGGATTCTAAATTTGCAAATTTGCCTACTCACTAAAATTTATTTATTTAACCCTGAAATCAATATTCATGGTGCTTAGGCTGTCATTCATGGTCATGTACCTGCACATGTGAAAAATCTGTCATCCAATGCTCACGCTCAAACAAGCTGACACTCTGCCTTTTTATTTTAGCTCTTATGCTATAAAAATAGTCTTTTTTGAGGTCTATTTAGTACCATGTTTTCCATATTTTGTGCTTTTTGTTGGTGACTTGGCTGTTTAAAATGGCCTGCAAGTACAGTGCCAAAATGCTGTCTAGAGTTTCTAAGTGCAGAGAGGCTGTGATGTGCCTTATGGAGAAATACACATGCTAGATAAGCTTCGTTCAGGCATGAGCCATAATGCTGTTCACTGTGAGTTCAATATTCATGTATCAACTATATATATTAAATAAGGTGTTTTTAAACAAAAACATAAATAAAATAAGGGCATGGATTGACCAGTTAATGAAAATGTTGTGACCAGTGGCTCTCAGGAACCTAAACTTACATTTCTCCTGGAAGCAATGGTTCAGTATTTACTCATTCAGTGTTTGTAAACTTTGCAGAATATAACTACTGCATGTAACAAGAATTAACTGTCTGTGAAATGACTTATAATAATTTTTGGGGGGACAGTGTTTCTGTTTTTTTGAGATGGGCTGGGGTGCGGTGGTGTGGTCATAGCTCACTGCAGCCTCTACCTTCCGGGCTCAGGCAATCCTCCTACCCCAGTCTCCTATGTAGCTGAGACTACAGACATGTACCAGTACACCCAGCTAACTAAATTTTTTTTTTTTTTTGTAGAGACAGGGTTTTGCAATGTGCCCAGGCTGATCTCAAACTCCTGGACTTAAGCAATTCTCCTGCCTTGGCCTCCCAAAGTGCTAGGATTGCAGACACGAACCACCATACCCGGCCTTATAATTCTTTAAACATGCCAAATGCCAATGTGTTCTTGTGCCTAAAAGTATTCTCTGTGCCTAAGAGTTTCATCTGTCTGTCTGGCGAACTTCTCTCCAGCATCTCAGCCTGCCAGCCCCTTTTCATTCTTCAAGGTATAATTTATAAATTTATTTGTCCCGTAGCTTAGAGTGTGCTTTACCCACAACTCACTGTGTATATTTACATACTTGCTTTCATGTGACAGTGAAGGATAATCTCAAGGGGAAGCAGGATCTCAGACGTGCAGGTGGTGGTGGTGCTGCTGTGGAAAGGAGGGACAGTCCTCTGATTTGCTCTGGTGACGCGGCAGCTCCCACGTGGAGAAGAAGGACAGTTTGACGAGGTTGCTTCATTTTCCTTTTCCTGCATTTTGCATACATTCTCACATACTCCCATAGTTTCTTCTATTTGGGCAATGACTGTGATGGGAATTTGAATGATTTGGGATGAAAAACACTTGAAGACAAACTATGTTACAATAAATATATGTAGAAAAGCTGACAGCAACACATAACCTGCTGAGTGTTTCCAGGGGAGAAGAAAAGGGGAAGCTTTGAGAGCAGAGACATGAGTGGGTTCATAGAGAGAGGTCTCATGCCCTCCCTCCTGCCTGAGACCTCAGCTGGAACTGCAGAATTCAAGAGCCTGAAGGAGGAGGCTGTGCCCAGTTTTCCTGCTAGACGCTATGAAGGTGGCAGAACTTCGGAATAAATCACCACAGTAACTGCTGGGCCCGAAGGGGACTTAGCAGCCCCAGAGTCAGTTAAACTGCATAATGAAGGGGAGATGCACAATGCCTTCACCAGGTAGTGGGGCGCCCAAGCCATGCATTGTCCCAAAGGGACCACGAGGTCAGGAATGAGGGATATGTCTTCAACAAGCAGACGGGCTGACCGAATACAATCCTAACGGATGCTGGCGTGTACAGATTACATCAATGGCCAGAATGTTCCCCTCCTTCAGGTGTCTCTCCCCACCTCCTGGACTTAGGCACAACCTTAGAGAACTGTAAATCATTGAGATGAAGTTTCTGCCACTTCAGCAGAATGGAAGATTTACACAGAAAAATAGCAAAAGCTCTAGCCTATTTCTTACACATCTGAGTCACTGAGATTTGCACCTATTAGAAGATTTAAATATATCACCCAGCAGAACTTTATTTTTGAATCTGTAATAAATGTCATAGTAAGGTAGGTCACTCATAAAGAGCTTGCAGGTTTAACGTACTGAAACTCTCAAGTAAAAATATAAGTCTGTGGCATATCTGGCTTAAGGCTTTATGTTACTTCATAAAACCTTCCATTTATACTTTTATATAGACACTGCCTATTCTAGATCATCATTTCCAGCCTCATCATCTGCCCCTTCCTGACACCTGGTCCAATGCCTGACATCCAACAGGTAATCAGAAAATAATCTTTGAACTAGGAAATGGATGCAAAGAACACCTACCTATTTAGGAGACCCTAGAAAACTAACATCAAAGGTTAGTCTTTTTGCTTAAGACACTATAATTGTCTTAGTTGTTTACTCAGTATTTATTCTCACCTTTATGGGGACAGTGTGCCCAGTCCTCGGTGACAGCTATTATTGGAAAGTGGTTTCCTGCTTTCTCAGACTATTTTACATCTCTGGTGGTCATATGACTCAGCGCTGGTTGTTCCCAGACACCAGGAAGGCAAGGCTTTATATCCAGAGTATCTGCTGGGAAATCTTTTTCTTTTTTTATAAAAGGGACAGATGTGTTTAGTAAAACACCTAGTTCCACTTCTTTCTTCCTTAAATATGGCCGCAGCCATTTTATAACCAAGATAGAAAGTTCAAGAGAATTGTAGAGATACCAGCTCTGACATTGTTGAACTGCTGAAGTGATGCCAGAAGCTTTCTACTTCCGAACTTCTTGTTACATAAAAAAAAAATCCCTGATTGTTTAGGCCACTGTTCTGTTACTTGCAGTCAAAGTGTTCGCAAATGATACATGAATACTGGTTAGAAGAGATAAATGGAAGACAAAGAAATGAAGGACAACTTTACATGATAGGTAGTGTTTTCTCTGATTTTTCCTTAGAAGAGTTTTTGAGTTACGGTCTTTCTGAAGGAAGTAGGGAGATGTGGAAATGTATGAGTCAGGATAGGGTAATTTATGCTGAAGTCACAGAGAAAGCCCATCTCAGTACCATAACACTATAAAGCAAGGGTCAATTAAGTACTGCCCTTAGGCAAATCTGTCCTGCAGCTTGTTTTTGTAAAAAACAGTGTGGGCTGCCGAGAGATTAATGAAGGCCATTCCTCAAAGCTCCTGTCTTTTAATTTGTTTAAATTTAAATTAATTGAAATTAAAAATTCTGTTTCTTAGTTGCTATTCAATATTAAGGGATGGATACAAATAACACATACCTATTCATAAAATCCTAGAAAGCTAATATCAGAGGAGAATCTTGGAGCTGAGGATATCATTTGAGCGTGGCAATACTCAGCTGCCAGTGAATCTCAAAGCAGCTGCAGATAATGTGCAAACAAATGGGTGTGTCTGTGTTCCGAGGAAACTTTGTTTACAAAAGCAAGTTCTGGCCTTATTTTCTGACTCCTGCTTTATAGTTTTGGCTACTGAGATGGGGTCTTCTTGGTAACTTCAGCATAAACTATTCTAATCTGAGTAATATTTCTGTGTCAACTGGGTATCAACAGAATGTGCTTTTGCTATCATTCTTAAAATGTCATACAGAACATTATCAACATATGCTTAGAACAAATGTAAATAATTAGAACTTAAAGTTTATTTTTGGATTAAAAAATTCCTGGTTCAGTATGATTTTATAATTTTAAAATAATTTTATCTACTTGCAAATTCTTTGTCTTGTGTTCTTTTCTTGAGCTCTGAAATCATCTTAATGGTGACTAAAGGGCCCTGTTGAGAATGTTGAAGACTTAAAACTGGCACAAAAACATCATAAGAGATTTAATAAAAAGTGCAAATCAGTGATTTGATTTAGACCAATTTGATTGCTTATGTTTATTGAATCATTTCAGGGCTGTTGACAGACCTACCAGAGCACTGGACTGGAAGGCAGAAGTAGAAAATATTAACTAGCTTTGTGACCTTGGGCAGATAATTCATATGATCAGCCTTGTGTTTTCTAATTTTATCTTCCAGCACTTAAAAGTTGTCTTAGAGGTCGATCTTCCAGCACTTAAAAGTTGTCTTAGAGGTCGGAGTGAGACTCTGTCTCAAAAAAAAAAAAAAAAAAAATGTTGTCTGAGAGGTATACAGTGGCTCAATTATCCGAAGCAGCCACTCAGGCTTGTGCACTTTTATTAGATGGTATCGCCCTCTGCTGGATATCTGCTGCATCTGCACTGGGCGTTCTTTCCCTCTGCAATCCTCTTGCTTTGCTTCCTTTAATTTAACACAGAGGAGCTGGGCGGGGTGGCTTATTCCTGTAATCCCAGCTACTCAGCAGGTTGAGGCAGCAGATATCTCTTGAGCCTAGGAGTTTGAGGCAGCAGTGAGCTATGATTGTGCCACTGAACTCCAACCTGGTTGACAGAGTGAGACCCCATTTCTTAATGATTTCCTTTCCTTTCCTTTTTCCTTTCCTTTCCTCCCTCCCTCTTTCCTTCCTTCTCCCCTCCCTCCCTCCTTCCTTCCTTCTCCCCTCCCTCCCTCCTTCCTTCCTTCTTCCCTCCCTCCTTCCTTCCTTCCTTTGTTCCCTCCCTCCCTTCTTCTTTCCTTCCTTTCTCTCTCTCTCTCTCTTTCTCTATTGATAGGCCTCTGTATCACTTCATGAGCTGCAATATTTCATGATCAGTGAGGCACAAGTGTAGAGAGAGGGAATTGGAAAAGTGCCTTCACTTTTATTATTTTACTAAAATAAAAAAGTCACACTATACCATATAATTAGAAAGGACTGTAGATATCATGCTAAAAATTTTCAACACATACTATATACTGTTTTCAAATACATAATTACATTGCAAGAATATAAAAACACAGGCAGGAACTGTACACGCCAGCTTTAAAATAGAGGTTGCTCCTGGGAAGGGAGGGAGGTAAGCAGTAATGGGAAAGGGGGACTTTTACTGTATCTGTAATGCCTTATTTTTTAAAAGGGAGAATTTAAGCCAATATGGCAAAATATTTATGTAACATTTGGCCTTGGTGGAGCAGATGTCATACAAAAATATGTTCTCACACCAATTCTTTCACATGTGCCATGTGGAAATCTCCCTTCCCAATCCCTGAGTGACATTTTGAGCAGATTCCACAAATTTTGATGTCACTTTTAGGTATTAATTCATAGCCTCCTTTAAAAGTCCTTAAAATGTCCAGAGTGATCTAAACAAAAGCTTTAATCTCTCATTCAAATGAAAGCATCCCTGCCTTTGCCTGGCTTGGCGTGTCAGCCTCTTCTACACTTCTGTGCTGTCGCTTGATCTTCAGGGTGCTGTGGAGCAGGAGGGAGGAGAGAGGTCAGAGACCTCTTACTTGACTGGCTCAGTCTGCAGTTTGGGTTGATGTCCTCTTGCAGTGGCAGATGCCTGTGTGATGTGGGAACACACTTGGAGCTATTTGGAGACCTCTACTCCCTGAGGGAACCTGTCTCTATACCTTTTTCTGACGCCATCTGCCACTCCTGCCTCTGGTGGTACATCCCACACAGGCCCTCTCTGCTGGGTCACCTAGCCTGGCACATAGACATTTTGGTAGAGTTGTTTCTGGTTGCTGCAAGCTTGCTATCTTCCATGGGGCCCCTCTGGCTTTAGGAACCATATCTCCCTATGGTCAGAGGTAGTACAGCCCACCCTTGTTGAAGCCTCCTCCTGTTCTGGCGCCTCCAGGCATTATCAGCCTGTGTCCTCCAGGCTCCAGGGAATCTTGTCAAGTGGCCCTCACTTGGAGTGGGTTGGAGGGGACCTACCACCCATGGCAAGTGGAGGAGGCTTGGCACTCCAGCAGCACTCTCCGAAGAGATCCTCTCTACCAATCTTAAGGAATATTTAGTCTTTTCTTTTAAAGCCTGGACATTGTTGGCCGTATGGTGGTGAAACATATTATGGATAACCCTTAGCAAGTTTTGCCTCAGTGACTTTGTATCTCTTTTTAGCATGGACCAGCACACACATCTTTTGTTTTACCTCTTGAGTAAGTGTCTGTGCCCTTGCAAAAATATTATTCCACATGGGAGAGCTCTATCTAGAATTCTGTATCTGCAATTGCTAGCCGTAGGTATGTGTGCCTTTTCTCCGCAGGGCAGGCTTCATCCTGGGCCTCCCTTTATAATTCTGGGCCTTTTTTAATGAGTTTGGTTCACAGGGGTAACAACACATTTGTAAAATTTGGGCTTTAGGCACATGGTTTGTTATGTTACTTTTTTGCTATATAGAAATATTTCTTAGTATCACTTAAGAAGTTATTCTAATATACTCCACAGCATTTTACTTGTGAGGACGCTAAGGTCCAGGTAGGCTAAGCCATCTGCCCCAACTCACATACCCGGAACTAGAACCCAAACCCCCGGGTACCCAGCCATGGCTATATTGCCTTGAAATCTGTTATATCATCTCCCCAGACGACAGAAGTGTAGTGCTCATTGTCTTTTTGAATTTATCTAAGTATTATGTTAAAAATATTCTTAGCTTAATTAATAGCGAGGAAACCAGCTATGAAAGTATTCTTTTTTAAATTACTATGTTTTAGGGTCTGGGATACATGTGCAGAACGTGCAGGTTTGTTATATAGGTATACAAGTACCATGGTGGTTTGCTGCACCCATCAACCTGTATCTATATTAGGTATTTGTCCCTGCCCTGGCCCCTTTACCCCCCAACTGGCCTCAGTGTGTGATGTTCCCCTCCCTGTGTCCATGTGTTCTCATTGTTCAGCTCCCATGTATGAGTGAGAACATGCTTTATTTGATTTTCTGTTCCTGTGTTAGTTTGCTGAGAATGATGGTTTCCAGCTTCATCCACATCCCTGCAAAAAACATGAACTCGTCCTTTTTTATGGTTGCATAGTATTCCATGGTATATATGTGCCACATTTTCTTTATCCAGTCTCTAATTGATGGGTGTTTGGGTTGGTTCCAAGTCTTTGCTATTCTGAACAGTGCTGCAATAAACATACATGTGCATGTGTCTTTATAGTAGAATGATTTATGATCCTTTGGGTATAAACCCAGTAATGGGATGGTTGGTTCAAATGGTATTTCTGGTTCTAGATCCTTCAGGAACTGCCACACTGTCTTCCACAATGGTTGAACTAATTTGCATTTCCACCAACAGTGTTAAGGCATTCCTGTTTCTCCACATCCTCTCCAGCGTCCTCTCTGTTATTTCCTGACTTTTTAATGATCGCCATTCCAACTGGTGTGAGATGGTATCTCATTGTGGTTTTCATTTGCATTTCTTTAATGACCGGTGATGATAAGCTTTTTAAAATATGTTTGTTGGCCACATAAATATCTTCTTCTGAGAAGTGTCTGTTCATATTTTTTTGACATGATTGTTTGTTTTTCTCTTGTAAATTTGTTTAAGTTCTTTGTAGATTCTGGATCTTAACCCTTTGTCAGATGAATAGATTGTAAAAAGTTTTCTCCCATTCTGTAGGTTGCCCATTCACTCTGATGATAGTTTCTTTTGCTGTGCAGAAGCTCTTTAGTTTAATTAGATCCCATTTGTTGCCATTGCTTTAAATGTTTTAGTCATGAAGTCTTTGTCCATGCCTATGTCCTGAATGGTATTGCCTAGGTTTTCTTCTAGGGTTTTTATGGTTTTAGGTCTTATGTTTAAGTCCTTAATCCATCTTGAGGTAATTTTTGTATAAGGTGTGAGGAAGGGGTCCAGTTCAGTTTTTTGCATGTGGCTAGCCAGTTTTTGCAACACCATCTATTGAATACGGATCATTTCCCCATTGCTTGTTTTTGTCAGATTTGTCAAAGATAAGATGGTTGTAGACATGCAGCATTATTTCTGAGGCTTCTGTTTTGTTCCATTGGTCATATATCTGTTTTGGTACCAGTACCATGATATTTTGGTTACCACAGCTTTGTAGTATAGTTTGAAGACAGGTAGCATGATGCCTCCAGTTTTGTTCTTTTTGCCTAGGATTGTCTTGGCTATATGAGCTCTTTTTTCGTTCCACATGAAATTTAAAGTGGTTTTTTCTAATTCTGTGAAGAAAGTCAATGGTAGCTTGATGTGGATAGCATTGAATCCATAAATTACTTTGAGCAGTATGGCCATTTACATGATATTGATTCTTCCTATTCATGAGCATGGAATGTTTCTCCATTTGTTTGTGTCCTCTCTTATTTCCTTGAGCAGTGGTGTGTAGTTCTCCTTGAAAAGGTTCTTCACATCCCTTGTAAGTTGTATTCCTAGGTATTTTATTCTCTTTGTAGCAATTATGAATGGGAATTTTCTAATGTTTTGCCTCTCTGTTTGTCTATTATTGATGTATAGGAATGCTTGTGATTTTTGCACATTCATTTTGTATCCCGAGACTTTGCTGAAGTTGCTTATCAGCTTAAGGAGATTTTGGGCTGAGACAATGGGGTTTTCTAAATATATGATCATGTCAACTGCAAACAGAGACAACTTGACTTTCTCTCTTCCTATTTGAATACGCTTTATTTATTTCTCTTGCCTGATTGCCCTGGCCAGAACTTCCAGTACTCTGTTGAATAGGAGTGGTGAGAGAGGGCAGGCTTGTCTTGTACCGGTTTTCAAAGGGAATGCTTCCAGCTTTTGCCTATTTAGTATGATATTGGCTATGGGTTTGTCATAAATAGCTCTTGTTATTTTGAGATAATGTCCGTTAATACATAAGTTATTGAGATTTTTTAGCATGAAGGGGTGTTGAATGTTATCGAAGGCCTTTTCTGCATCTATTGAGATAATCACATGGTTTTGTCATTGGTTCTGTTTATATAATGGATTACATTTATTGTTTTGCATATGTTGAACCAACCTTGCATCCCAAGGATGAAACCGACTTTATCATGGTTGATAAGCTTTTTGATGTGCTGCTGGATTCGGTTTGCCAGTATTTTATTGAGGATTTTCATGTCAGTATTCATCAGGGATATTGGCATGAAATTTTCTGAAAGTATTCTTAAAGGCCATCATGTTATAGGTAACTTTCTGAAATATGGTAATACCTGGGGTCTTAATAATCTTAATAACAATATACTTACAAATAAATCCAGGAATAGTAATATATAATCATGCACTGCATAATGAAGTTTTGGTTAATAATGGACCGCATATATGAGTTGGTCTCATAAGATTATTGTACTCTACTTTTTATCATTATTTGATAATGTATTTCTTCTACTTATAAGAAAAGTTAACTATAAACAACCTCGGGCAGGTCCTTCAGGAGGTTTTCCAGAAGGTATTTTTGTCACAGGAAAAAACAGTTCCTTGCATGTTATTGCCCCTGAAGACTTTCCAGTGGGACAAGATGGGAGCTGGAGACTGACATTGGTGATCCCAACCTCGTGTTGGCCTAGGTTAATGTGTGTGTTTGTGTCTTCGTTTCTAACAAAAAGTTTAAAGAGTAAAAACAAAAGAAACAAAAAATAGAAAAATGCTCATAAAATAGGCTTATAAAGAAAGAAAATAGTTTTGAATAGTTGTATAATATATTTGTGTTTGAAGCTGGGTTATTACAAGAGTCCAAAATCAAAAAAGTTAAGCTTATAAAGTTAAAAAGTTACAGCAAGCTAAGATTAATTTATTATTGAAGTAAATTTTAAAAAACAAATTTGGTGTAGCCTAAGTGTATAGTGTTTATAAAGTCTACAGTAGTGTATAATAACACCCCAGGCCTTCACATTCACTCACCACTCATTCACTGACTTAGAGCAACTTCCAGTCCTTCAAGCTTCTTTTATGATAAGTGCTCTATATAAATGTACTCTATTATTATTTATATGATATTTTTTACTGTACCTTTTTGCTTAGGTATGTTTAGATGCACAAATACTTGCCATTGTGTTATAATTGACTACAGCATTAAGTACAGTAACATGCTGCACAGGCTTCTAGCCTGGGAGCGGTAGGCTATGTGATATAGCCTAGGTGTGAGGTAGGCAATAACGTCTGAGTTTGTGCAGGTACACTCTGTGATGGTCACACAATGACAAAGTCACCCAGCAATACGTTTCTCAGGATATATTCCTGTCATTAAGTGACTTGTGACCATAATTATAAATCAATCCAGAAATAGCAATGTATTTAGATATAAATCCAGAAACACACACACACACACACACACACACACACACAATATGACATGGAGTCATTGTGAGACTGAAGACACATTGTTCTAATTACCTGAGAATTTTGGTAATGAACAGTTAAACCTATTCTAGTTTTTTTAAAAGCAAATGTGTAAGTCATGGTCTAACACAGCGCTAATTAAACACTTTATTATGTCATTGAAAGCTTCCATAGCCTTTTATGTTACTGGGATGGTTTTCACAAGTCCTTCTATTCATTTGTTAATCCGTTGATTCATCCATCCACCCAGCCATCCATCCAACAAACTTTTGTTTAGTGTCGACATGTCTGTCTCACTTCTGCCCCCAAACCTGATGACCTTTTTTTTTTATTATTATTTTTTAACATATCCCACCCAGGTATTAGTTTATTTGATAAAACTAACCGCTTAGGATAGTTCACCTCTGCTGTAGTCCGCCAAAACGCCTCAAGTTGCTGAGGCCTTTAGGTTTAATGATGAGAATGGGTCTAAATTGTGACGAAAGGTGAGAACACTCTTTAGAAATTTAAAGGTGCACTCAAATGTAGTAGACTTTTATTACGTAGTCGGGTTTTTGATAGTGTTTCCCTCATGCCCCACTTCTGTTGCTCTGTTCTTGCTCGTTGGTTCATGGTTCTTACCCTTGTTCACTTGTTTCTGTTCTGACACACTCTGTCTTCTACTTGAGAACAGTTACGCCTGTCAGTGAGGAGGTGAGTGTGGCACCTGTCCAGGGCTATATGGTGTGTGTGCATGTGTGTGTAAGTGTGCATGTGTGTGGGCACAAGAAGCCTGGAGTTTCAACTTTTAAGTGAGTTACATATATAAATCCCTTTTACTCTTAGTGAATATTCAGAGGTAGAAGTTCAGAATGCTTCAGATTAGGTCCACATTTTTCAAAAATAGTTTTTAGGATTTTTAAATTATTTATGAAGTGCATTGTATGATTTGAAGTATATGCTGTAATTTAACTATATTAGGATGAGTACTGTTCGGTTAGGAGAACAGCTTTCTTCAGTTCACTGTCGGGGAGAGACTAAATGCTTTGAAATTTTCAATCTTTTATTAAGAGTTTGCAAATGCGTGAAACAAATGCACATTTTACAGGAGTAGAGAGCTGCAGCAAGAGTGTGGGACTGGGGAGAGATCATGGCTGGTTGCTTAGAGCAGCCCCCCAAAACCACTGTCCCTGTGGTGAAGTCATATGAGCAGGACAGGCCCTTGGCATTGCTCCTCACAAATGCAGTTTTGTGAGTGTTGAGCACAAGATTCCGTGTGTGTGTGTGTGTGTGTGTGAGTGTGTGTGTGTGTGAGTGTGTGTGTATGAGTGTGTGAGTGTGTGTGTGTGAGTGTGTGTGTGTGAGTGTGTGTGTATGAGTGTGTGAGTGTGTGTGTGTGAGTGTGTGTGTGTGTGAGTGTGTGTGTGCCTGCATGTACCTATTAACATTTTATAGAATTAGTTTTCCATGAAAATCAGCTTGGGAGATTCTGGCCTAGATAACCAGCAATTGTGATCAGAGCATTCTTTTTCTTGGATTGTACCAAAATTACCACGAGGTTTTCAGAATCTCCCTCCTCTGGTTTTCATGAACATCATTATCTTTGTTGATGCAACTCTAAATATTATGAATAACTGGACAGCACAAATGTTACCAACTTACATTATGATTTCTCTGCTGAGTTAGAAGACATTCCTCTGCCTAAATGAGATGGGGGAAACATCTTACTCTGTCTGGGAATAGTGAAGTACTCCTATAGGTGACTCATCTTATTTTCTTACTTGCATTGATTGAATTCACATTTGAAGGGTGAGTGAGTAAATAGTGTCTCCCCAAAATTCATTTCCATCTGAAACCTCAGCATGTACTTCATTTGAAAATAAGGTCTTTGCAGATGAAGTTAGTTAAGAATTTCAAGATGAAATCACTCTGGATTTAGAGTGGACCTAAATCCAGTAACTGGTATCTTTAATAGAGAAAGGAGAGGGATATCAGACAGGGGAGATTCATAGAAACAGCCATGTGAAGACAGAGGCAGAGGCTAGAGTGGTGCAGCTACAAGCCAAAGAATTCCAAGGATCTCTGGGAGCTACCAGAAGCTGGAAGAAGTAAGGAAAAATTCTTCCTCAGAGCCTTCTGAGGAAGTGTGGCCCCGCCAATACCTTGATTTTGAACTTCTGGCCTCTAGAACTGTGATTTTTTTTGTTTGTTTGTTTTAAGCCACCAAATTTGTGACTTTTACAGTAGCTCTAGAAAACTAATAAGACAATTTTTTATTATTTTCCCCAAATTATTTTGTAGCTCATTACTCATTCATTAAATTCAGTATAAGGGGTCTTACACTGGTGAGTGAGTTGTGTTCCAAATTTGTTTGAGACTTAGCTTACATTTTCCAATAGATTACTAATAAAAATATGGTGTAATCCCAGCACTTTGGGAGGCCGAGGCGGGTGGATCACGAGGTCAAGAGATCGAGACCATCCTGGTCAACATGGTGAAACCCCATCTCTACTAAAAATACAAAAAATTAGCTGGGCATGGTGGCACGTGCCTGTAGTCCCAGCTGCTCGGAAGGCTGAGGCAGGAGAATTGCTTGAACCCAGGAGGCGGAGGTTGCGGTGAGCCGAGATCGCGCCATTGCACTCCAGCCTGGGTAACAAGAGCGAAACTCCATCTCAAAAAA
>PVKV010016848.1:17506-49580 GCA_004027835.1 Alouatta palliata | reverse complement strand
AGTTAATTTTTTTTTTTTTTTTTTGGCATTTTTAGTAGAGACGGAGTTTCACCATGTTAGTCAGGGTGGTCTCTATCTCCTGACCTTGTGATCCCTCTGTCTCAGCCTCCCAAAGTGCTGGGATTATAGGAGTTAGCCACTGCGCCCGGCCTACATGAGATCTTTTAAATGATTTTTGTGTTTTTTTTGTACTGAGTTCCAGAAATCCAGTTTGTACTTTCCACTGATGGCACATCCCAATTTGTGAGTTGAATTTTATCAGATGTACCTACCCTATATTTAGATTTTCTAAGGTTCACAGCAGTAAAGTATTAGATTCACATGTCCAAGTTGTTCCAAACATACTTCAAAGCTTTCCACTCCAAGAGTTATGTCAGATGAGTAAAGAGAATTCCTTTGGGATCTAACAACAAAGGGGTCATTGTGGCCCTAGCAACAGAAGCAGCCGTAGAATGGTGAAGGCAGACAGAAGTTTGGGATGTCCTGAGGCGTCAGCTGGAGGTGAGGAGATAGGAGACATAATATGTAGATGATCTTTTCTCAGTGGTTCATAGCTAAGGGGAAGAAATAGAGAGTAGTGGTGAAGGAGGGGGTCCCAAGGAGTTTAGGAGAGGGGTGTCTGTGTAGCTAGGAGAAACTTGAACATATTTAAATGCCGAAGAAGGGATTCAGCAGAAAAACAGAAGTTAAAGATACAGGGGCACCTGTAATCCGAGCACTTTGGGAGGTTAAGGCAGGTGGATCGTGAGGTCAGGAGTTTGAGACCAGTCTGGCCAACATGGCGAAACCCTGTCTCTACTAAAAATACCAAAAAATTAGCCGGAGGTGGTGGCAGGTGCCTGTAATCCCAGCTACTTGGGAGGCTGAGGCAGGAGAGTTACTTGAACCCGGGCAGCGGAGGTTGCAGTGAGCCAAGATCATGCCACTGTACTTCAGCCTGGGCCACAGAGCGGGACTCCATCTTAAAAAAAAAAGATAAAGAAGATACAGGGGTAACACTACAATACTAGGGACATAAAATCAACAAAAAGGAAGAAGGAATGAGGCTCAGATCACTCTTGGAGAATAAAGGAAATATACTTATTTATGAGACAGGGTCTTGCTCTGTTGCCCAGGCTGGAGTGCAGTGGCCTGATCACTGCTCACAGCAACCTTGACCTCCTGGGTTCAAGCCATCCTCCTTATTCAGCCTCCCGAGTAGCAAGGACCACAGATGTGTGTTATCACCCCCAGCTAACTTTTTAATTTTTAGCAGAGACAGGGGTCTCCCTATGTTGCCCTGTCTGGTCTCGAACTCCTGTGTTCAAGTGTCCCTCCTGGCTAAGCCTACCAAAGTGCTGGGATTACATGCATGAGTCACCATGCCTGGCAGAAAATCTCTTTAAACTCAATTAAAGAAAATTTGGAAACATTCGATGTTTATCAGGGAGATGTGCAGATTTGGCAACCAGATTCATAAAATTTCAATCTTGCGGTTGGCAACTTCTTTGTAAACTATCAAGTAAGTTAAGGAAAATTGAATATCTATGAGAAAAAAAAAAGCTGGAGAAGGTTTTGGGGAAAATCCAGGAGTAAACATAATAATGCATAAACAGAAAATAAAGTTTCTAGGCATGATGCATTCTTCCCAGTTGATGCAGAATATTTTGCATTTATAGCGGTATTAACACATCATGTCATGTGATTCTTTTCTCAGCAGTGATCACATGACAGCAGTAGCCATGACGTCACAGATAATAGGGACCATCCAAGTTTGAAGTTTTACAAGGCAGATACGATAAGCAGTAAGAAATTTTGGATTAATCTAAGTGATTTTTTTTCTTTTTTTGAGACAAGGTCTCATTCAGTTGCTCAGGCTGTAGTGCAGTGGCATGATCTCCGCTCACTGCAACATTTACCTCCCTGTTCAAGCAACTCTCCCACCTCAGCCTCCCAAGTAGCTGGGACTACAGGTATGTGCCACCCTGCCTGGCTAATTTTTTTTTTTTTTTTTTTTTTTGGGTAGAGACAGGGTTTCACCATGTTGGCCAGGGTGGTCTTGAACTCCTGGCCTCAAGTGATCCACTCACCTCGGCCTCCCAAGCTAGTGAGATTACAGGTGTGAGCCATCATGCCTGGTCTTTAGGAATTATTGAGGTCACAGACTGCAGAATCCAACAGTGCTAGGAATCAGAGGAGAGAGAGGAAGATGAAGATACAGAGGTCTGGTGTAAATCAAATACCCAAATCATAGATACCTGTTCCTCAAGGTATGTTCCTTAAGAACAGATATCTATGATATGGGTATTTGAAATAAGAAACCTGGAAATCATAAATTTATAGTGGATGGATAAGTTTTCTGAATTATATATTTAGACAATCTTGCTCTGTTGCCCAGGCTGGAGTGCAGTGAGTGGCACGATCTCGGCTCACTGCAACCTCCACCTCCCGGGTTCAAGTGATTCTCCAGGCTCAGCCTCCTGAGTAGCTGGGATTGCAGGTGCATGCCACCACACCCAGTTAATTTTTGTATTTTTAGTAGAGATGGGGTTGCGCCAAGTTGGCCAGGCTGGTCTTGAACTCCTGACCTCAAGCGATCCACCTGCCTCGGCCTCCCAAAGTACTGTCATTACAGGTGTGAGCCACTGTGCTGGGCCTGAATTATTTATTTTTGAGCATGACCGTTTGGGTTGATGAAGATGTCTGGGGTGTGGGATTAAGGTGCAAAGAGCGGAGCAGTTGATAATTTCATTATTGCCTCGCAAGCTGCAGGAACTGTGCAAACCAAGAAGTCAATGTGTGAACCAGAGGAACAGTCAAATAATGCGTAAGAATGGCAGGATTTGGGCCAAGTGCAGTGGCCTATGCCTGTAGTCCCAGCAGTTTGGGAGGTCAAGGTGGGTGGATAACTTGAGTTCAGGAGTTCCACACCAACCTGGACAACATGGTAAAACCTTGTCTCTACAAAAAACACAATTAGCCAGGCATGGTGACACACGCCTGTAGTCCCAGCTACTCGGGAGGCTCAGGTGGGATGATTGCTTGAGCCTGGGGGTCAAGGTTGCAATGAGCTGTGATCGCACCACTGCACTCTAGCCTGAGTGACAGAGTGGGACCAAAAAAAAAAAAAAAAAAAGGCAAGATTTGAGATTTAGAAAAAGACTGCTATAGTGTCTTGAGAGGGATTATCAGGACTTGAGCATTTGAGAGTGACAAGGCCAGAAAGATAATAAAATGGTACTCAAACAAGGAGGGATTTTGCAAGATGAGGGAGGAGAGTTTTGACCTTGAACTTTCTGTGTTTGACTCAGATCTGCCTGATGATGTCCGAGGAAGCGGGTCAGACCTACCGCAGAGGGAGAGGGGAAGGGTGAAAATCCAAAACAGCTGAGATCCTTGTCCTGAGAAGGCAGGCTCCGCTGATTAATTTGACCCTGTTTTATGACTTATTTTTACAGTATAAGGGAAAAAGAAATGTGATCGCTAAGAGTTCACAGAGGAAGCAACGTGACTGTGTAAACCAATGCAAATCAAAGCCTGGCTTGAGCACCTCAATCCCTCTGAGAATGTCCGGTTACACATTCAAGAGGCCAGTTACGAGAATCACATCCCATCCTGGCAATGAGGTTAGATACCATCAATGGGAGGAGAGCTTGGAGAAGCCCCAACAGGTCTGCTGGCAGAAGAGACTGCAAGGACTCCAGGCCTACAGCAGTGCAGGAGAACTTTTAAGTACTTTGGATCTTGTCAACACCTTGCAAAAACTCGCACCTAGTTGCACAGGTGCCTCTCTGCTGGGGGAGCTTGCTGGTGGTCTGGAGCACTCCCGCCCCATGCCCTCACTTGCCTGCTCTTCAGATGCGGTGGAGACAATTCCCGGAGAGGGAGTGGGTGTCTCACAGCTCCTCTGCAAACACTCTGTGGTCACTGAGGAAGATATCAGGAAACAGGAGGGGAAAGTGAAGACAGTCAGAGAGAGACTCGTAATAGCGTTGATTGCCGACGGACTTGCTAATGAGGCAGAGAAAGTGAGAGACCAAGAAGGCTGCCCTGAAAAACACAACAAGAAAAAGGGAAGATAGTGCAAGTGAAATAAAGTGTAATCCTTTATTAACATCTCTTTGCAGTATCCACAATGAGGATTTTTGCTTTGAGCTCTTGAAACTTTAAAATATGCCAACACTTAAAAAAATTAGGCTGGGTGAGCACCTATGTTAGTAAACTCGGAGCAGGGTGTGGTGGCTCACGCCTGTAATTCTGGCACTTTGGGAGGCTGAGGCGGGTGGATCACTTATAACTAGGAGTTCAAGACCAGCCTGGCCAACGTGGTGAAACCCTTTCTCTAATAAAAATACAAAAATTAGCTGGGTTTAGTGGCAGGCACCTGTAATCTCAGCTACTCAGGAGGCTGAGGCAGGAGAATCACTTGAACCTGGAAGGCGGAGGTTGCAGTGAGCCGAGATCACGCCACTGCAGTCCAGCTTGGGTGACAGAGCAAGACTCTGTCTCAAAAACAAAATAAAACAAAAAAACCCTTCCTTGTATGATACAAAGGAATAAAGACAGTAATTCTTTTTGAGGTGAGAGATTGGGTTTCAGGTAGGCAGGGAAAGGAGAGTTTTCTTTTTCATGTTATATTCTTATTTTTATTTACTATGTATGTATAATATATGTAGCCCAGGCTGGAGTGCAGTGGTGCTAACATAACTCACTGCAGGCCAGGTATGGTGGCTCACACCTGTAATCCTGGCACTTTGGGAGACTGAGGTGGACAGATTGCTTGAGGTCAGGAGTTCAAGACCAGCCTGGCCAACATGGGGAAACCCATCTCTACAAAAAATACAAAACTTAGCTGGGTGTGGTGGTGCAGACCTGTAGTCCCAGCTACTCGGGAGGCTGAGGCAAGAGAATCACTTGAATCCAGGAGGCAGAGGTTGCAGTGAGCTGAGATCGCACCACTGCACTCCAGCCTGGGTGACAGAGCAAGACTATGTTTCAAAAAAAAAAAAAAAAAAAACCAAAACAACAAAAAATCCAAACCCAAATAACAACAACAAAAAAAACTTCTCCATAGTCTTGAACTCTTGGGCTCAGGTGATCCTTCTGCCTCAGCCTCCTGAGTAGCTGGGACTACAGGCACATGCCATTACTCCTGGCTAATTTTTTCTATTTTTTGCAGAGACAAGGTCTCACTCTGTTGCCCAGGCTGGTCTCAAACTCCTAGACTCAAGCAATCCTCCCTCCTCAGCCTCCCAAAGTGCTGGGATTACAGGTGTGGGCCACCATGCCTGGCCAGTACTCTATCATTTTTAACACACCAATCTCAGAAACTGGTAAATCCATCAAACAAAATAAAATAATGACAAAGAGGACTGGAATAATTCAATAAGCTTGATCAGCCAGTAGATAAATAGACTTTAACTCTTAATCCCAACAAGCAGAATGATGGTGCATTGTTAGATTCATAACATTGAAAAGTGTCTCTCTCTCTTTTCTTTCTTTGAGACAGATTCTTACTCTGTCACCCAGGGTGGAGTGCAGTGGTGAGATCTTGGCTCACTGCAACCTTTGCCTCCTGGGTTCAAGTGATTCTCATGCCTCAGCCTCCCAAGTAGCTGGGATTACAGGTGCCCACCACCACGCCCAGCTAATTTTTGTACATCCTGCAAGGGGGTCAGGGAATTCTCCTGTTTCACTGATACAGAAATTGCCATCATGGAGGCCAGGGGGTGTGGCTTATCTGTTCAGCTGATTGATAGTTGATAGATGATTGGTGGATAGTTGATAGGTAGATGATAAATAGATGATTTTTGATAGATAATTGATAGATGATAAATTGACAGGATGATTAATAGATTATAAATAGCAGATGATTGAGAGATAATTGATAGTTATTGATAGGTAGATAATTGATTGACAGATCGCTAAATATTGATAGCTAGATGATAAATAGATCATTGGTAGATATGTGATATATTGATAAAGAAATTTACTAACTCAAACCCCTTATGGGAGGGGGAGCATGCAGACAGGCAGGTGCAAAAGCCAGGGCGAGTACCCTTTGGCTCTGGCCCCATGGCAGTGTCCAGGGGTGAAAGACTGCAACTCCTTTTAGCCTTGCTGTCTGTGGATGGCTTAAGTGTTAACCAGCTCAGTGTCCTCTTGGTACCCAGGTCCTTGTCCAGCATCCAGGAAGAATCAGGTCACGCATAGACTTGAAGGATGAATGCGGGGGTTTTATTGAATAGGGGAGGTGACTCTCAGTGGGATGGATGGGGAGCTGGAAGGGGGATGGAGTGGGACAATGATTTTCCCCTGAAGTTTGGCTGTCCAGCGGCTGGTCTCCTCTCCAACTATCCCCAGCTGAACTCCTCGCTTTTCTCTGCTGTGCCGTTCTGCCATTCCTCTGCTCTTCTGTTTGTCTCATCTGCTTGTGGAGTTTGGGGTTTATATGAGACAGGATAGGGGAGCATAGTGGGCCAAAAGGCAACTTTTGGGCATGAAAACAGGAATGCTTGTTCCCATTTAGGGCCACGGGTCTCCAGGCTTGAGGGTGGGGCCTTTGCTGGGGAACCACTCTCTTCTACCCAGTATTTCTCTGCCCCCGTCGATATCACTAGTAATATAGTTTGAATATGTGTCCTCACCAAATCTGAATTGTAATCCCCAGTGTTGGAAGTGGGTGGAGCCTGGTGGAAGATGCTTGGGTCATAGAGGCAGATCCTTCATGGTTTGATGCTGCCTTTGCAACAGGGAGTCAGTACTTGTGAGATCCGATTGTTTAATTGTGTGGCACCTTTGTTCCCTGCAACTCTCTCTTGCTCCTGCTCTGGCCATGTGACATGTTGGCCCTCCCTTAGCCTTCTGCCATGATTGGAAGCTTTCTGAGACCTCTCCAGAAGCTGATGAGATGCTGGCATCATGCTTCCTGTACAGCCTGCAGAACTGTGAGCCAATTAAGCCTATTTTCTTTATAAACTGCCCAGTCTCAGGTATTTTTCTTTTTTTGAGACAGGATCTCACTCCACGCAGGCTGCAGTCCAGTGGTACAATCACAGTTCACTGCAGCCTCGACCTCTCAGGCTCAGGTGATCCTCCCACCTCTGCCTCCCACGTAGCTGGGACTGTAGGCACACACCACCATGCCTGGCTATTTTTTAAAGTCTTTTGAGAGACAGCATTTTGCCACGTTTCCCAGGCTGGTCTGCAATTCCTGGGCTCAAGCAATCTGCCTGCCTTGGTCTCCCATAGTGTTAGGATTACAGGCATGAGCTACTGGGCCTAGCCAAGTTTTTTTTTTTTTTTTTTTTTTTTTTTTTTTTTTTTTTTGAGACAGTCTCACTCTGTCACCCAGGCTGGAGTGCAGTGGCATGATGTCAGCTCACTGCAACCTCCGCCTCCTGGGTTCAAGTGATTTTGTGCCTCAGCCTCCTGAGTAGCTGGGATTACAGGCATGCACCACCATGCCTGGCTAATTTTTCTTTTCTTTTCTTTTCTTTTTTTCTTGAGATGGAGTTTTATTCTGTCACCAGGCTGGAGTACAGTGGCGCGATCTCAGCTCACTGCAACCTTTGACTCTCTGGTTCAAGTGATTCTCCTGCCTCACCCTCCCAAGTAGCTGGGATTATAGGCATGGGCAACCATGCCCAGTTAATTTTATTTTGTATTTTTAGTAGAGAAAGCGTTTCATCAAGTTGGCCAGCCTGGTCTTGAATTCCTGACCTCAAGTGATCCGCCTGCTTTGGCCTCCCAAAGTGCTGGCATTATAGGCATGAGCCACTGAGCCTGGCATGGTATTCCTTTATCCCAGTGCAAGAAGAGCCAAATACAATCAATCAATTTCACCAATTCTGCTGTTCCTAAGGGATGCCATGGTATGAAGCCACAAAACACAACTGGGAGTTGCCTTCAGGACTTCATGAAGGGGGAAGACTGTTTTCTTAGCCCAACATGAACCAGTCAAGGGTCACATCAAGAAAGGCTCAGAGACTTGTGTCCGACCAATATGGTTTATTTCTGCCCCAGCCCAGCTTCTTTGCACCTGGCTGGGGAAAAGGGACTCCGGGTGCCGGGAATTTCCAGTCATTGCAGATCCTCCAGGTCTAGGTGTGACCTGCAGTAGCCTGGGTGCTGTTGCCTGATGTTGTATTCTCCTTCCTTCTTTCGCCGGTGGATAGTCGCCTGTGAGGGCAAGGAGGAGGCATGAGAATGGACTGGTCAGCCATCCAGGGAGGGCAGAGCCACAGGGGGAGAATATGGCCAAAGCCAGAGACCTGTTGCTTCCTTTGTCTCCCTTCTTCGTTCAATTTACTTTCTCCCTCTGTTCTTTTCCTCTTTTCACTACTTTATTTTCTTCTCTCTCCTTGTTTTACTCTCAGTTTAAAAAAATGTTTCCCCTCTGATATCCCCTTCATTTCTCTCTCCCCTTGCCCCTGAATTTCTTTATCAATATATCACAGATCTACCAATGATCTACTTTTTTTTTTTCTTGAGACAGAGTCTCTCTGTTCCCCAGGCTGGACTGCAGTGGTGTGATCTCGGTTCACTGCAACTGAGTTCAAGTGGGTTCAAGCGATTCTCCTGCCTCAGCCTCCCGAGTAGCTGGGACTACAGGCACGTGCCACCACTTCCAGCTAATTTTTGTATTTTTGAGATGCAGTTTCACAATGTTGGCCAGGATGGTCTTGATCTCTTCACCTTGTGATCCGCCTGTGATCCAGCCTCCCAAAGTGCTGGGATTACAGTCATGAGCCACCGCGCCTGGGCTGCGATGATCTATTTATCTATCATCTAGCTATCAGTATATATTGATCTGTCAATCAATTATCTACCTATCAATAACTATCAATTATCTCTCATCTCTCAATCATCTGCTATTTATAATCTATCAATCATCTATCAATCATCTATCATCAATCATCTATCATCTACTTAACAATATCTATCAACTACCGATTACTCGTCAATTTATCATCTATCAATTACCTATAAGAATCATCTATCATCTACCTATCAACTATCTACCAATCATCTATCAACTATCAATCATCTACCTCCTATCTTCTGTCTAAATATCATTTCTCTCTCATCTCATTCTCAGTCTCTTTCTCTCTGGCTTTTGGTACTGGTCTCAGCTGCTCCCTCTCTCTCCCTCCCTTCCTTCTCTATACCTGTCCAGCTTAACTGAGGCATAACTGACATAAAATAAATGGCACACATTTAAAATGAACATTTTGGTAACTTCTGATCATAACTTATTGAGCCATCACCACAATCAAGATGAGGAACATCCATCCATCATCCCCAAAACTTTACTCCTGGCCAGGTGTGGTGGCTCACGCCTGTAATCCCAGCACTTGGGAGGCCAAGGCAGGTGGATCACCTGAGGTCAGGAGTTCGAGACCAGCCTGGTCAACATGGTAAAACCCTGTCTCTACTAAAAATACAAAAATTAGCTGGCTGTGGTGCGCCCCTGTAATCCCAGCTACTTAGGAGGCTGAGGTAGGAGAATCACTTGAACCTAGGAGGCAGAGGTTGCAGTGAGCCGAGATTGCACCATTGCACTCCAGCCTGGGCAACAAAGCAAGACTCTGCCTCAAAAAAAAAAAAAAAAAAAAAAACCAAAAAATTTCCTTCTGCTCTTTTACAATTCCCTTTTCCCTGCCACTGTAAACAGATTCTCATTCTCAGGCAACCACTAATCTGATTTCTGTCTTTACAGATTAGTTTGTATTTACTAAAATTTGTCTATAAAGGGAATCATATGGCATGTACTCTTTTCTTTGTCTGGATTCTTTCACTAGGCATAACTATTTTGCAATTTATACATGTTGCTGTATAATTTATTAATAATTAATTCCTTTTTGTTGCTGAATAATATTCCATTTTCAGGATATATTTGTTAACGGACATTAGGGTTGTTTTCAGAGTTTGGCTATTACAAATAAAGCTGTTATGAACATTTTTGTACAAGTCTTCATATGGACACGTTTTTATTTCTCTTCGATAAATTTCTAGAAGTGTGATGGTGGGGTCTTATGGAAGGTGTGTGTAATTTTCAAATAAGTGGCCAAGCTATTTTCCACTACTGCTTTAAGAGAATTCCAATTATATCACATTTTCACCAACACTTGTTATAGTCAATCTTTTCAGTTTTATCCATTCTTGTGCAAAGTGGCCTCTCATGGTGACTTCCATGTACATTTCCCTCATGACCAATGTTGTTACATTTTTCCCTCTTACATCCTTTTATTTACACTCTTTGCAATCACTTTTTCACTCAGTATCTTGTAATCAGAATATAGGTTGTGAAGTTTTTGAGATCTGCACAATGTAGTAACTATAGTTAATAATAATGTAGATTTCAAAATTGCTAAGAGTGTAGGTTGCCAATGTTCACACCACAAAGAAATAATAAGTACGAGAGGTGAGGGACATATTAATTAGCCTGACTGAGTCATTCCATAATTGTACATATGCTAAAGCATCACATTGTATCCCATAAATATATGCATTCATTATTTATCAATTAATTAAAAATACAATTATAAAAAGAAAATAAGAAAGCCACTCCATGAACTGGGAGAAAATATTTGCAAAACATATATCCAGCAAAGGACTTGTGTATAGTATAGTATAGTATTGTATTGTATTGTATTATATAGGTGTAGAATATATTAAAAACTCTTGGCCAGGTATGGTGGCTCATACCTGTAACCCCAGCACTTTGGGAGGCTGAGGCAGGTGGATCATGAGGTCGAGTTCGAGACCAGCCTGGCTAACATAATGAAACGCTGTCTCTACTAAAAATATAAAAATTAGCCAGGCATTCTTGTGCATGCCTGTAGTCCCAGTTACTCAGGAGGCTGAGGCAAGAGAATCATTTGAAACCGGGAGGCAGAGGTTGTAGTGAGCCAAGATTATGCCACTGTACTCCAGCTCGGGTGATAGAGTGAGACGTCTCAAAAAAAATTGTTTTTAGTAGAGATGTGGTTTCACCATTTTGGCCAGGATGGTCTTGATCTCTTTACCTCATAATCCGCCTGCTTTGGCCTCCCAAAATGCTGGGATTATAGACATGAGCCACCGTGCCCGGCCCACGATGATCTATTTATCTATATATCTGTGTGTGTGTGTGTGTGTGTGTGCATGTGTGTGTGTGTGTGTGTATATGTATGTGTGTGTGTATATGTATAGTATATATGTGTGTATGTGTGTGTGTGTATGTATATATATCAAAAACTCTTACAACCCAATAGTAAGAAGATAAGCAACCCTTCCTTGCTCACCAGGAAACCACAGATCAGGCATGCGATGAGTCCCAGGAGTCCCGCCAAGCAGATGAGGATGATGGCCCAGAAGGGAAGGTCTAGGGAGACAAGGGTTAGGATAAGCCACCTCCTGCCACATCCCATGGCTCCTTCTTGACCCTATGTGGCCTGAGGATGGGCACAGCCCTGGGGAGGAGAGCTTAGTGACTCAACACCTCATGCCTCTGATGCTCCCCAAAAGCGAGGCCCCAGCAAGCCAGGATCCCTGCTATCCCTTCACTGTGCCTCAGTAGTCTTTGCCTTGGTTGGTCATCCAAGACTGTGTGTGCACGATGCTCTTGGACAAGGTGAAGCACCATCAGGTGACCCTCTACTTACCCTGGGATGGGGCTTCTTTGAGACTTACCAGACTTCCCAGTTAAGGCCTCACTGCTGTTGTGAGAATACCCTAAAAATGAAAAAAAAGGATGGTGCATGTGAGTGTGTCTTATTCTTTTAATACAACTTTACAAGCGTACAAAAAAGCAGAGAGAAGAGTATAACCTAGATTTAGTGATTTATATTTTCTCTAACTAAAACCTATACATTCAATTTATTACTTATTGACATTTCGGTGAACTTAATGTTTTTGCTGTAGTTTTAGAGGTCAGTAGACATCATGACATCTCACCCCAAATATTCCAATTCATATCTCTAAAAAAAATGAGGACTTGTGGCTACATAAGCCCAAAGTCATTATCCCACCACAAGAGTGTCATAAGTTAAATTCATGCCTCTGGGCTTGGTGGACCTAAACTGGACTGGGCCCAATGAAGGTGGTGGAGAGAATGGATTATTGCAGTTGGAAACCCATGGGATCACTCTAAGTTTTCAAATTCTCACCCAAAAGCTTTTTCTTCTGCCTAAGAATACATTTAAGCTTTTAAGCTCTCCTCCACTTGGTTGTTTCATCCTCATCTTTTTTTGTTTGTTTGCTTGTTTTTTTTTTTTTTTTTTTTTTTTTTTTTTTTTTTTTTTTTTTTTTTTTTTTTTTTTTTTTTTTTTTTTTTTTTTTTTTTTTTTTTTTTTTTTTTTTTTTTTTTTTTTTTTTTTTTTTTTTTTTTTTTTTTTTTTTTTTTTTGAGACAGGTTTTGCTCATTGCCAAGGCTGGAGTGAAATGGCACAATCTCAGCTTATGGCAACCTCTGCCTCCCAGGTTCAAGCGATTTGCCTGCCTCAGTCTCTGGAGTAGCTGGGATTACAGGCACCCAACATCATGCCTGGCTAATTTTTTTGTATTTTTAGTAGAGACGGAGTTTCATTATGTTGGTCAGGCTGGTCTCAAACTCATGATCTCAGGTGATCCACCTGCCTTGGCCTCCCAAACTGCAGGGATTATAGGTGTGAGCCACCGTACCCAGCCTATCCTCATCTTTTAGAATTCATCTTTAATGTCATTTCCTCCAGGAAGCCTTCCCTGATGACCACACCCAAGTATGGACAGATTCACATCAACAACCGCCTATTCTTGTTATTCCTTACTACCTCAAAAACTTCATGAAGATAGGGATGTAAAACAACCATCAAGCATGGGGCGAAGGGTTACTGGTTCCTCTACTACAACCCTGTTATAACCAACTTCGTAAAGATGTGGAAGACATACCAATGGCTAACAAGCATATGAAAAAATGCTCAGCATCACTAATAATCAGAGAAATGCAGGTTAAAACCATGATGAGATACCACCTGACACCAGTCAGAAGGGCTATTACTAAAAAGACAAAAAATAACAGATGTTGGAGAGGATGCAAGAAAAGGGAACTCTTATATACTGTTGGTGGGAATGTAATTTAGTACAACCTCTATGGAAAACAGCATAAAGATTTCATAAAGAACTAAAAATAGAACTACCATTTGATCCAGAAATCCCACTACAGGATATCTACACAAAGGAAAATAAATAATTGTATCAAAAAGACACCTGTACCTGTGTTTATCACAGAACTATTCACAATAGCAAACATGGAATCAACCTATGTGTTCGTCAATGGAAGACTGTATAAAGAAAATGTGATACACACACACACACACACACACACACACACACACACACACACAATACTGTACCGCTAAGGCACACACACAAAAAAGAAATCATGTCTTTTGCAGCAATATGGATGGAAATGAAGGTCATTATCTGAAGTCAAACAATTCAGATACAGAAATTCGAATACCACGTTTTTTTTTGTTTTTTTTTTTTGAGACGCAGTCTCTCTCTGTTACTCAGGCTGGAGTGCAATGGCGTGATCTCGGCTCACTGCAACCTTCGCCTCCCGGGTTCAAGCGATTCTCCTGCCTCAGCCTCTGGAATAGCTGAGCTCACAGGTGCCCACCACCACACTGGGCTAATTTTTGTATTTTTAGTAGAGAGGGGGTTTCACCATGCTGGTCAGGGTTGTCTCATACTCCTGACGTCGTGATCCACCCACCTCAGCCTCCCAAAGTGCTGGGATAACAGGTGTTAGCCACCACGCCCAGCTACCACATGTATTTGACTAAATTGTGCATAGACGTGTCAATGCTAAATAATGCATAGGCATGGACATAGAGAGTGGAATAACAGCAGAGAGTTGCAAGGGTTGGGGAGTGGAGGAGAGTGGATGATAATCAATTACTCAATGGATACAATGTACATCATTCAAGTAATGAATACCCTAAAAGCCTAGACTTCCCCACTGGGCAATATATACATGCAACAAAATTGCACTTGTATCGCTTAAATAGATACAAATGTACCCCTTAAATAGATACAAATAATCATAAAAAAGTGGTTTGCAATATACAGCAGCCACAAGTGCTTTTTAAATTAAAATGAAATACAATGAAAACTTCAGTATCTCAGTTACATTAACCACACTTCAAGCACTTGGTAATCACACATGACTCCTGTACTGAATGGCACAGATAGAAACAATTTCTACTACAGCAGAAAGTTCTACTGGATGGTGTTCATTCAAGGCAAGGTTTGGCAAACTATAGCCGTGTTGGGTCCATGGCCTGTTTTTAGAAAGCCTGCGAGCTGACAACAATTTTTACTTAAAAACAAAACAAAACAAACAAAAACAGTAAAACAGGAAAAACCTGTGACGGGCATGTGAAAGGCTTGTTGATTCTTTTTATTTATTTATTTATTTTGAGACGGAGTTTCACTCTTGTTGCCCAGGCTGGAGTGCAATGGTGCAACTTCTGCCTCCCGGGTTAAAGAGATTCTCCTGCCTCAGGCTCTCGAGTAGCTGGGACTACAGGCATGCGCCACCAAGCCCGGCTAATTCTGTATTTTTAGCAGAGACAAGGTTTCTCCATGTTGGTCAGGTTGGTCTCAAACTCCCAACTCAGGTGATCCACCTGCCTCAGCCTCCCAAAGTGTGGGGATTACAGGCATGAGCCACCGGGCCTGGCCTAAGGCTTGTTGATTCTAAAGAATCAACAGTACCCTCCTGCACAACAATAATTCAGAACCAAGGACAGTGCACACAGGCATTCGAAGGTCTCGTCTAATATGTTAATTGCATTTGACCTGAAAAGAACCTTGTACAAAATCTAGTTATTCCTTCTGTAAATATGAGTATTTATTATGTGCCAGGAAGAACATGGGGTTCTTGGAATACAGTGGTGAAAAAGCAGACAGTTATTCTCTGTTACATTTCTGATACGTGGTACAATGTATATAACTATTCTTTGACTGGGTAAATCTGGATATGCAAAGTTGAGCCACCTCGAAGCCATCTCTGGAGTTGGAAAATAGCTCCATCCTACCACATGTACTGAGGATGAATCACATACAACTTGAAACTGAAAGCCCTCATTGAACTTCGGAGGCAGGAGGATCACTTGTGGCCAGGAGTTAGAGACCAGCCTGGGCAATATAGTGAGAACCTGTCTCTACAAAAAATTTAGAAATGAGCAAGGCATGGTGACATATGCCTGTAGTCACAGCTACTTGGGAGGCTAAGGTAGGAGGATCACTTGAGCCTGGGAGATCAAGGCTGCAGTGAACTACAATTGCACCACTGCACTCCATTCTGGGTAACAGAATGAGGCCCCACCTCTAAATGAAAAAAACAAAAAAACAAAAACTAGAGCCAGGTGCAGTGGTGCATGCCTGCCTGTAATCCCAGCACTTTGGGAGGCTGAAACAGGTGGAATGCTTAGCTCAGGATTTCAAGACCAGCCTGGGCAACATGGTAAAACCCCATCTCTAGAAAAAATACAAAAATTATCCAGGTGTGGTGGTGCATGCCTGTAATCCTAGCTACTCAGGAGGCTGAGGTGCATAGATTGCTTGAGCTCAGGTATTGATGCTGCAGTGAGCCAAGATCATGCCACTGCACTCCAGCCTAGGTGACAGAGACTCTTTCTCAAAAACAAACAAACACCACCACCACAACAACAAAAACCAGTCAGGGTAATTGTTTAATAATGCAGCTGCCTGGGGTGGAGAAGCAATGCATCTAGGGCAGGCAAGAGGGGAGCCAAAAACCAAGTGGCTTGCTAAGTTCAGAGATATGAAGTCCAGAGAGGAGATGTGACCAGCCTGAGGTCACAGACCTGGCTAGAAGATGGCAAATGCCTCCCGTATTCCTTGGGTGTCCTTTTCTTTCCTTCAATGATGGGTAAAGCCTAGAACTAAGCCACCTTCTCCCAGTCTGAGAAAGTTCAATGACGAATCACCTCTAAGCCTTCAAATTCCCAGGGAAGAACCCAGGTGAGGAAGTGGGAGCTCCCACCCCAGCCCCAATGACCAGGGAGCTTTACCATCCACAAGGACACTGTTCCTGTCCAGGGTGAAGTTCTGCAGCTGGGTGCCATTCTGTGTCATCCGCAAGAATTCCTCGTAGATGGCAATTCTGTCTATCCTCCGAGCCAGTGGTAAGAAGTTACACAGAGAGTCCACCCCAGTGTGGTTGCTATTGGGGACAGACCTGGAAGGGGATGAGGGATAAGCCAAGATCCCTGCAATTCTATCAGGATTCTAGGCTTCCTCCTTCTTGGCTCTTTCTGCAGGAACTTTCTGCAATGATGTAAACATTCTATGTCTGCACTACCCAATGCAGCCATCAGTAGCTTCATGTTGTTGTTAAACACTTAAAATGTAGCTAGGATGGGAGAAGAATTGCATTTCTAATTTTATTCTACTTAATTCATTTAAAAATAACCATAGGGAGGTCAGGCGCGGTAGCTCATGCCTGTCATCCCAGCATGTTGGGAGGCCAAGGTGGCAGAATCACCTGAGATCAGAAGTTCAAGACCAGCCTGGCCAACACGGTAAAACCCATCTCTACTAAAAATACAAAAATCAGCTGGGTATGGTGGCAGGTGCCTGTAATCCCAGCTACTTGGGAGGCTGAGGTGGGAGCATCGCTGGAACCCAGGAGATGGAGTTTGCAGTGTGCTGAGATTACACCACTGCACTCCAGCCTGGGCAACAGAGCGAGACTCTGTCTCAAAATAAATAAGTAAATGATAAAAATAAACAACAGTCACAGGGAGAACATTCCTGGAATGTTGGGGTAATGACTTCTGGATACCCATAAAATCAATGAGAACGTTGGCCAAAATAGTCAAAATCAACTTTTTTAGAAGTCTAGAAATGAACCAAAGGCTTGCAAAAATTTGAGGGGTGTTTAGTTAAGGAAAGTGTTAAATCTCAGTAAAAAAAAAAAAAAAAAAAAAAAAAAAAAAAGCAAGATTTGTGATATTTTAACTTGCATTATTTTTATAGTGCTCTTTCAAGATCCTCAGTTGTTTTTTTTTTTTTTGAGACAGGCTCTGGCTCTGTTGCCCAGGCTGGAGTGCATGGCACCATGTCAGCTCACTGCAACCTCTGCTTCCTGGGCTCAAGCCATCCTCCCACCTCAGCCTTCTAAGTAGCCGGGACTACAGTGCACACCACTATGCCCAGCTGATTTTTGTAATTTTTGTAGAGATGGGGTTTCACCATGTTGCCCAGGTTGGTTTCAAACTCCTGAGCTCAAGCAATCTGCCCGCGTTGGCCTCCCAAAGTGCTGGGATTACAGGCGTCAGCCACTGCATCTGGCTAGATTCTCAGTTATTTTGAAAACCAGCAGCCTCAGAATCATACCTGTGAAAACCGGCTGCCTAGCAGTCAAAGTACCTTTGGAGTTCTCCAGCCATCAGTCCTATCACTACTTGATCTGTTTGGCAGCTGCTTGAAACAGCCTTATTCTCAGGGCTTGTCTTTATTTGTTCTGACTCAGAATTTGCTTAGTGAGGAAAGCCTGTTCTCAGGATACTTGTCAAAAAAAAAAAAAAAAAAAAAAAAAAAAAAAAAGTCACTATTCCCCCATTGGAAATAATACCCCTTATTGGAAAGGACAGTTAGGCTGCTGGATACCAAGTCACCTGGTTTTAGTCCTCTCCTTCCCCCATGTTCCATGGATCCTGATTTCAGTAGCTGATGTCTTTTTTTTTTTTCCCCCAAGAGTCTCACAATGTCACCCTCACTGGAGCAATCTCAGCTCACTGCAACCTCCACCTCCCAGGTTCAAGTGATTCTCCTGCCTCAGCCTCCCAAGTAGCTGGGATTACAGGCTCCCGCCACCACTCCCAGCTAACTTTTTGTAATTTAGTAGAGATTGGGTTTCACTATGTTGGCCAGGCTGGTCCTGAAATCCTGACCTCATGATCTGCCCACCTCAGCCTCCCAAAGTGCTGGGATTACAGGTGTGAGCCATCGTGCCCATCCAGCTGATGTCTTAATGTAGTAGATTCTACACTCTAGATTCTACAGCCTCAGCACCATTAAAACAAAAAAAAAAGTAGGTAAAAATCCACTAACTCAGGTATAACCTTAAGACAAAAAAAGGAAAACAAAAAAAAATCCACCAAGGAGTGGGGGTTTAAGAAAGAGATTATTGCAGCTAGCCTACTTACTCCTGGCACTGTGAGCTGAGCTAGGTTTTTGAAGATGGGATAAAGGGTTTTACCTCTATATTGGAAGGAGGGTCTTCCTCCATCCATCTGTCCAACTTGTATCCATCCACCCATCTACCTGTCCAACTCTTTCTACCAAGCATTATAAGAATTCCCTACAATGTGGGTGAAAAGAGACTGGGTTTCTCTGGGGATGTAGTCAGCAAGCTGAGATTTACACCAGCTCTCTTAAGTATTGAAGCCAGTTGAGCTCCAGCTTCAGGAAAAAGCTGGTTTTTAGGTAACAGCTCTATATTCCTAGGGCTCTCTTCCATCAGTGCTATGGCTTGGAGACAGTTCTATTTAAAGGATGGCAGAAGTTACCAGAGTCATCAGGTCCTGACTTAGAACTCACCTGAATGTTAAAACTTGACAGTCAGAAAAATAACTCTTGATGCTGCTGTTTCGGAAAACTTGGTTGAGCTGAAAGACAGGGTGATGTTTCTTAGGTCAGATTCCCGGCCCCAGTAGCATTAGAGAATTTTCAAGCCACTGAGCACACTTCTCCATCTATTTTTTTTTCTTGTTGTGACAAACACTTGCCTAGGTATGTATATCAAAGGACATGTTCTTCTAGGGTATAACTTAGCTGTGTGACCTTGGTCAGCTACTGAACCTCTCTGTGCTGTGTCTTAAATGGGAATAAGAACTTGTCTTTGTGGATTGTTTTAAAAAGTCACCCTGTGGCTACCTAGTATGCAAAAGTGAGTTTATGCACGGTAACAGAGTGGACACACCACCCGCTTCTCACCGCATCCTCAATATTCCTTTTGTTCCTCTGGTAATTGGTAGTGCCCGGGTGGGCTATGTCCTGGGAGTATGGTAGGCTGGTGATGGTGAAATTCAGGGGGAAGTGCTGGGTGCTGGAACTGCTCGTGGGTTGATACACTGATGGCTCCATTTCTAGAATTAAAAAAAAAAAAAGTATGTAAAAATCCACTATCAAGGGGTGGGGGTTCAAGAAAGAGATTATTGCAGCTAGCCTACTTATCCCTGGCAGTGAGAGCTGAGCTAGGTTTTTGAAGGTGGGATAAAGGGTTTTAGGTAACAGCTCTATATTGGAAGGAGGGTCTTCCTCCATCCATCTGTCCAACTTGAATCCATCCACCCATCTATGTGTCTGTCCAACTCTCTTTCCACCAAGCATTGTAAGAATTCCCCGCAACGTGGGTGAAAAGAGACTGGGTTTTTCTGTGGGTGTAGTCAGGAAGCGCAGGTGCTGACCAACCCAGCAGGCATCTACTACACATGCTTGCTGAGTCTTCTGATGATCTTTGTTCTTAAAGGGTCTTCGTGACTCTGCTCTTCTCTCCCCTGTTACCCTCCACTCTGCACACAGCACCCAGAGGATGAGTAGAATTCTTTTTTTTTTTTTTTTTTTTTGAGATGGAGTCTCACTGTGTCACCCAGGCTGGAGTGTAGTGGCATAATCTTGGCTCACTGAAACCTCCACCTCCTGGGGTCAAGTGATTCTCCTGCCTCAGCCTCCCAAGTAGCTGGGATTACAGGTGTGTGCCAACATGCCTAGCTAATTTCTATATTTTTAGTAGAGACGGGGTTTCACCATATTGGCTAGGCTGGTCTCAAACTCCTGACCTTGTGATCCACCCACCTTGGCCTCCCGAAGTTCTGAGATTACAGGCATGAGCCACCAGACTCAGCCTCATTTCACTTTCTAAAGCAGAACTCATGAGTGTCAGATTCCTCCCCAAGCCATTCCAGTACCCAACAAAGTCTCTGCCCATATCTTTGGCTTCAACAGTCACCTCTCCAGTATCAAAGTGGCTACTCCAGCTCACTAATCTTTATACAACTTCCCCCAGAATGCCATATTCTTTCTATCTTCTAGATTATAGACACATGGAGCACAATTCTCCATCTGCTCCCCCTGGCTAGGTCCCCATTCTCTGTTAGATCTCAGCTTCAGCATCCCTTTCTAGAGACAACTTTCCAAGACAAGGTTGTGTGTCCCTCCCTGGGGCTCCTACAGGCCCCTGAAATTCCCTTAGCATAGCAATTATCACACTGTGTCATCAGTGCTTATTTACTTTCATTGTTTATTGAATGAATTAATGCATTCATTTATTGATTCATTCATTCAACACAGTATTTTTTTATACATGTAAAAAATAGCTGTTTTCTTAGGTGCAATGGCCGAGTGTTCTGTTCCTGCTTGTTAGACAATCTACTGCCAGAGGTCATCTACATGGGTCTCCAGGAAGCCTCCCTTTCCTCTAGAGCCTTCACCAATTCCACTGGTACTGAGAAGCCCCATCTTTCCTCACAACCCCAGCCCTTCCAGTTATGAAACCAGTCACCCCCCTTGTACCTGTCACGTGCATGTCCATCAGCTGGTAGGTGGTTCCCAGCCAATGGGATGAGGCATTCAGGGTTTTATCTAGAAATACTTGCTCCACCAGGCTAGGATCCAGATTGGAGGAGAACAAGGCCTTGACTGTGACCAACATGGAGTCCATCCTAGGGACAGAGATCACAGGAATTCAGCTAGCATTCAGCACCAGCAGCAGGTCATGGGTTGCTGTTTTTAAAGAGCCAAAGGCCTAGAGACAACTGGTGGCGGGGGTGGGGGGTGCCCAGCTGCCTAGAGAAGGGTTCTGATAAAAATGGGAACCTTCAGCTGGGCGAGGTGGCTCACGCCTGTAATCCCAGCACTTTTTCCCTCTTGATTTCTACTTTTTATTTTATTGTATTTTATTTTTGAGATAGAGTCTTACTCTGTCACCCAGGCTAGAGTGCAGTGGCGTAATCTCAGCTCATTGCAACCTCCGCCTCCTAGGCACAAGCGATCCTCCCACCTCAGCCTCCCAAGTGGCTGAGACTACAGGTGTGTGCCACCATGCCTGGTTAATTTTTGTATTTTTTTTTGTAGAGACTAGGTCTTCCTGTGTTGCCCAGGGTAGTCTTGAACTTCTGGGCTCAAGAGATCTACCCTCCCTGGCCTCCCAAAGTGCTAGGATTGTGGGCGTGAGCCACTGCACCAAGCCTACTTTTGATTGCATTTGTTTTTAATTTTTGTGGGTACATAGTAGGTGTATATATTCACGGGGTACATGAGATGTTTTGATACAAGCATACAATGCATAATAATCACATCAGGGTAAATGGGACATCCATGTCCTCAAGCATATATCCTTTGTGTTACAAACAATCCAAGCATACACTTTTAGTTATATTTTAAAATGTACAGATGATTTTTGACTATGGTCACCCTGTTGTGCTAGCAAATACTAGGTCTTATTCATCCTTTCTATTTTTTGTTCCCATTAACCATCTCCATATCCACATTTGAAATACAAAAGTCCTGGAAGTTTAGAAATATGCAAAGTCAGCCCTGTGTCCTGTGACCCTCCTCTTCCCAGGTGTAGATATCTTCATTCCTGCACCCAGTCATCAGAGACCTGGGTTCAAATCTCAACTTTGACAGATTTGGGAAGTTCACTTTTCTGACCCTCAATTTTCCCACTCAATTTTCCCATCTGCACAAAAGGGAAGATCTTTGCCCTCAACTCATAGAGACTGTTGTGAGAATTAAATGAAAGGAGGCTGGCTGATGTTAGTTATTATTATTGGGCTATTATTTTGAGTTCTACATCAAAAAGTTATCTTTACCCAAGTGTCCAGAAAAAGAAGAAGGGGGATGCTGGGAGTTGGTGGCTGTATGAGGTTAATCCTCACCCCTTACCTTGAGGATTTATGGGAGAAGATGGTAGGATTAGCTAACAGGGATGTAGGGGAGAATGGGTACCCCAGTGGGGATGTCTAACTCAAGGGTGCTCAGAGACACAGCCACGAGCTTGCCTGCTGCTTGCGACCTTCAGAACTTACGTCAAGTTGGTGACCAGGCAGAAGCGGAACGCGTTGTGCAGTTGACTGCCTTTGTAGAGTGTGGTGACCTAAAAGGAGGGGGAGTGGGTGAGATGGAGGTCTCTTGGATGTGGAGGGGCCACTGATGCCAGTGGAAAAAAAACACAGGACTTGGAGCAAAGGGGACCAGAGTCCAAATCCTAACTCTGCATGTGACCGTAGGCACACTACACCCCTTTCTGAACTTCAGTTTGCCCATCTGGAAAATGGGGATGGTAGTCAAGAGAACACCTTTGGAAACTGAGAGAGAACCTAGAACATGTAGGTGAAGTGAAGCATTTGAAATCATCACTTAATAGACAAGTCAGGTGGAAGAGGGAGAGAAGCACACAGGGCAGGGGAGATAGGAGGGTGAGAGATGCCTCACCTTGTCCTGGATGTCCCTCAGCAGGGCGATGTACTCTGAGGATGTCGGGTCTGGATTACTGAGGTTCCAGTTGATGATGCGGAAATTTATCTGGTACTTGCCCTGGATTGATGAATTCTGGGGTGCATAGCCTGGAGCCACAGAGAAGAAGACAAGATCACAGATGGATGGGGAGATGTTGATCACAAAATGCAGAGCCAGCATGGCCCAGGGGTCCCCTCCCTACTGTCAGAATCAGTCAATTTCAGGTCCACATGCTGGGTATTGCAGGAGCTCTTAGACGGAAAGTGGCCCCAAAGAGAGGGAAATCTGGAATTTTACATGGATTCTCCTGAGCAGAGCTTTCCTGCATGTACTATGCAGTTTCCACTTCTAGGAATGCATCCTTCTCATTGCCTGCAAAACTTCTGTTCATGCTTCAAGAGCCCAGTGAGAGGGAGCTCCAGGACAGCAGGGGCCCATGTCTGTCTTGTTGTGTTCTGGTGCTTAGCACAGAGCTGGGCACGTAACACCCACCTCCAGGAAGCCCTGCTTGATTCACTCTGCCTCTCAGCTCCCATAGTACCCTGTTAGTAACAGCAATAGGGTCTTTATTGTGCTCCTCATTTTTGGTTCACTCAAGTATGAGTTTTTCAGAGACAGAAAAATGTGTCTTCTATCTCCAGATCTAGCACAAGGCTTGTGGCAGAACAGCCAAGCATGCATGTTTGCTGAATGAATGAATCAATGTGTGTTATAGCAGAGATACTAATCTTTCATTTGCTCACACATTCAATGATTCATTCAGTACTATTATGCGCTGACAATCGAGGGTACAGTGGCACTCATAATATACCCTAATTTTATTGAGCTCACAGGGTAAGGGGGAATCAGAAAATTTATTTTTTATTTTATTTTATTTATTTTTGAGGCAGAATCTTGCTCTGTTGCCCTGGCTGGAGTGCAGTGGCTTGATCTCAGCTCACTGCAACCTCCGCCTCTTGAGTTAAAGCGATTCTCCTGCCTCAGACTCCCAAGTAGCTGGGGCTACAGGTGGCTGCTACCATGCCCAGCTTATTTGGGTATTTCTAGTAGAGACAGGGTTTCAGTATGTTGGCCAGGTTGGTCTCCAACTCCTGACCTCAGAAAATTTAATGAGTAATTACAGTAAAGTGTGATAAATGTCAGTCTCGTACCCACCTAGGAACTTTGGGACCATGTACAACAGGATTTCTCACCCTTGAAATTATTGGCATTTGGGGCTGGATCACTCCCTGGGGTGGGCATCTTCTGTGCACTGGAAAATAGGCTACCAACCCACTAGATGCCAGTTGCATCCTCCTTCCCTCCCTGATTTGTGATGACCAAAAATGTTTCCAGATATTCCCTAGAGTCTCCCGAGGGTGGCATGGAACAGAAGTGTCTCCCAGTAAGAACCGCTGACACAGAGGATTCTCATATAGAAGGAACTGCTATACTGTCCCAAAGGATGTCACAGCTCAGTCATTTGGGTTTTGAATTGAAATTCATTATGGATGAACCTGGGGGGCATTATGCTAAGTGAAATAAACCAGACAGAGAAAGACAGATACCACATGATCTCACTTAATTGTGGAATCTGAAAGAGTCAAATGTACAGAAGCAGAGAGTAGCATGCTGGTTATCAGGGGCATAGGGGTGGCAATAGAGAAAATGGGGAGATCTTGGTCACAAAATATAAACTTTTAGTTACAAGATGAGTACGTTCTGGGGATCGAGTATAAAGCATGGTGATTCTTTTTTTTTGAGATAGACTCTCCCTCTGTCACCCAGGCTGGAGTGCAGCGGTATGATCTCAGCTCACTGCAACTTCTGCCTGACTCAGCCTCCTGAGTAGCTGGAACTATAGGTGTTCGCCACCATGCCTGGCTAATTTTTTGTATTTTTAGTAGGGATTGGGGTTTCACCATTTGGCCAGGCTGGTCTTGAACTCCTGACCTCATAATTTGCCTGCCTCAGCCTCCCCAAGTGTTGGGATTACAGGCAGAGCCACCGTGCCCAGCCAAAGCATGGTGGATTATAGTTAATACTGTATTGAAAACCTGAAATTTTCTATTAAAGTAGACCTTAAATGTTCTCTCTCTCTCACTCACACAGATGCGCACACACACACACACACACACACACACGGTAACTATGTGACATGAGAGCAGTGTTAACTAATTTGATCATGGTAATAATTTCATAAAGTATACATATATTAAATCATCGCATTACACATCTTAAATACCTACACTTGTATTGGATAGTTTGACTGCAACCAAGTTTGAAACAAAAGTGAAGGAGAAAGAGACAATTTATGACATTAATTTGGTAAGAGAATTCCACGCTACTTACTCAAAATAATGGGAAAGACCCTCTCCTTGGTGGTCTGGGGAGGGATGCCCCCTAGCCAGGCCTTGGGTTGTTTTTTTTTTTAGAGAGAAAAAAGAATACAATAGGGACAAATAATAGTCATGGCAGGCTGGGCATGGTGGCTCACGCCTGTAATCCAGCACTTTGGGATCACCTGAGGTCAGGGGTTTGAGACCAGCCTGGGCAACATGGTGAAACCCTGTCTCTACTACAAATACAAAAAATTAGCTGGGTGTGGTGGCATGCACCTGTAATCCCAGCTACTTGGGAGGCTGAGACAGGAGACTTGCTTGAACCCGGGAGGCAGATATTGCAGAGCCGAGATTGCACCATTGCACTGCAGCCTGGGTGACAGAGTGAGATTCCATCTCAAAAACAAACAAATCCCCAGAAAGTCACTGTAAATCCAAGTTCAGCCTGACACTCACCGTTGATGAAGAGGCTCTCCCTGTCCAGGACATAGAAGCCCAGTTGGGTGACACTGTGGGTTAGCTCACTCAGCTCCCAGTAAAGCTGCTGTATGTCCAGCCCGGGGCCCACAGGGTCAGGGTGGTAGGAGCAGGCGGTGTTCACGCCAGTGGCTTCCCCATCCTTCTCAGGCCTGGGGAGAGAGGCATTTGAGGATTCAAGAAAGGTCCTAAGACCTCTTCAAGTAAAAACCAGAGGAGGGATGAGCAAGGGAAGGCTGAGAAAGGGGTGGTCACAAAAGGGGTGGTCATTACTTGCAAGTGTCCAGAAAGTGGTCTCACCTGAGGGAGATCAGTTGGCAACCCAAGTAGAAGGGGCCCATGCTGCTCTTCTGGAACAAGGGTCTGAGCTTGAGAGGAAGGAGGAAGAGGGTAAGCAGAGGAACAGAGGTTGGGTAGGATTTATCCCACCAGGAGCCTGCTGGGATGGGTCTCACCAGGTGCTGCAGGACCCGCTCCGTGGAGCTGAATGCAGCTGAGCCATTGCCCATGCCTGGTGAATACTGGAGATTGGAGATGGTGAAGCTGAGTATGAGTGTCTTCAGGTGGTTCCCTATGGCTGCAGGAGCGGGGGAGGAAAGACATCTGCAACTGAAGGCTGGTCTGAGACTAGATCAGAGTCTTGCACTCACTATTAACCAGTGTGGCCATCCAAGTCAGAAGCTATGTATCTCCTCCCCTCCAAGCAACACCAATTCCCTTTGCTGAATATTCGTCACATATATCCTCTCTCTCCTCCCCCATCCCAGTTCAGGCCTTATTTTCTCTCACCGTGATTAGCATCCTGGCAGACTCACTGGATGCCCTGTCTAGAGGGCATTCTTCTCTACTAAACACGAGAGGAATCCTTCTGAGATGATACTCTCACTAGCTCACTAGGGCTGCCTCTGCTCTAGTAGTAGCCACAGCTCTCTATGGCCTTCAGTGTTAAGTTCAAGTTTCTTGACTTGGCATTCAGGGCCCCTTCCAATCTGGCTCCTACTGACCTTTCAGTCTCACTTATCCATCCACTCTGGGTTCAACTTTATGTTTCATCAAACCAAATTCCTCTCACTTTTCCCTATATTCTATGCTGTCTCTGGCCACGAGGCTTTGCTTATGGAATCCCCTCTTTCAGTAATACTATTCATGCCTTATTTGCCTGAATCACTCTTACTCATCCTTAAAGACTCAGTTCAGGTGAAATTTTCTCCAGAAAGCCCTCCTCCTTCCCAATTATGCCAGGTGTCTCACTCCAAAACATCTGACATTATATCACAATGATCTATTTATCTCATAAGACTGGGGTCTCCACGAGGGCAGGTGTCTGACTGAACTGCTGGTCTAATAGTTGAGGAGGAAAAGTGGCCCCAGATACCTGTTGTGGCTTCTGACAGAGGAGGCAGGAATGTGGTGGCTGGCTTGGGAGCTGTGGAAGGAATAGTCCATCAGAGAGGAGCAAAGCCCACCACCCAGTGGGAGAGGCTCCCCTGGCCTTCGTCAGTGGTCCAAGCCAGGATGACCATTCACAGGTGGCCCATAAATGAGACTGAGGGAAGGAGTGACTGTGTGAGTGGAGGGGTGAGCAAGCCTGTGAGTGAAATTAACCCAAGAGAGTAAGGGGGAGGGTGGTGAACAAGAGGAAGGTTGAACAAAGAGGATAGATGGATGGATGGGCAGGAAAATGAAAGGGATCAAAGAATGGAAAGAAGGTGGAATGGACAACTGGTGGATCAAAAGAGAAGGCAAGATGGATAAAAAAGAGGAAGAGAAGTTGGAGAGATGAAAGAAGGAAGGAAAGAAAGAACAAGGAGGTGAATTGGGCAGGAGAATGGGTAGACATACGAATGGATAAATGGATGGATGGATGGATGGATGGATGGATGGATGGATGGATGGATGGATATGTGAATGGATAGAAGGATGAATTAACTGAAGAACAGAAGGAAGGACAATTGGGTGAGTGAGGAGAAAGGTGGGTGGAGAGATGTCTGGGTGGATAGATGGACAGATGGAAGGGCAGAAAGAAGGAAACAGGTGAATGAAGGGGAGGATGGATGGATGGTTGGAAGGACAGAAATAGGACAAAAAGATGAATGGAGAGAAGGATGGATGGATGGTGATGGATGGATGCATAAAAGGATAGGTGGAAGGAAGGACAAGCAGGTGAATGGGCAAGAGGATGAGTGTTTAGATGGGCAGATGGATGAATGGATGGAAGGAAGGAAGGAAGGGACAAGCAGATAAATAGGCAGGAAGATGAATGGAGAGATGGATGGATGATTGGAAGGACAGAAAGAAGGATAAACAGGTGAATGGGGAGAAGGATAGATGGATGGATGATGGACAGATAGATAATGGAAGGATAGATGGGTGGATGAATGGATAAAAGGACAGATGGAAGGAATGACAATTGGGTGAACAAATGGAGAGGAGGATGGGAGGAGAGATGGCTAGGTGGATAGGTGGATGGATGGAAAGACACAAAGAAGAAAACAGGTGAATGAAGAGGAGGATGAGTGGAGAGATGGATGGATGGATGGCTGGAAGGACAGAAAGAAGGACAAACAGGTGAATAGGGAGAAAGATAGATGGATGGATGGTAGATAGATAGAGAGATGGATAAAAAGACAGATGGAAGAAGGACAAGCAGGTGAATGAGCAGGAAGGGAGGATGGATGGATGGAAAGACAAAAGGAAGGAGGGGCTAGCAAGTGAATGGGCAGAAGAATGGATAGGTCATGGATGAGTGGGTGGACAGATGGTTGGATAGATGTATAGAAGGATAGAAGAAAGGAGGACAAATAGGTGAATGGGCAGGAGGATGGGTGATGGATGAATAGATGGTAAAAGGACAGATGTAAGGAAGGACAAGAAAGTAAATGGTCAGGAAAATGGAGTGGATGGATGGATGGATAGATGGATGGATGATGTCTGAGAGATAACCAGAAGGACAGAAGAATGGATGGCTGGAGAGATAGATGAGTGGGTCACTGGATGAGACAATGGGCAAATTAAGCCAAAACCACCTGAGTAGCCACCAGTTTGCAGCTTGACAATGAGGCCCCTGCTGGGGGCACTTGCAGGAGATTTTGTTATGAGCAGGTATGGACTAACAAGGTCATCACCTGACCTCAACCTCTATCCCTGTGGGGAATGCTTGTTCAAACTTCTTCCTCCAACCCAGAGGGGCATGGAAAATTCAGAAAGCCACGACTATGGCTGCAGGGCTAAAAACAGGCCAAGGACTCAGCATTCCTTCTCCCACTGAGATGCTGCCCCTCACCACCTCAGTGGACCAGCCCGAATTTGGCACAAGCTTCCTTTATGAATGAGGCGAAAAGCTTGGACCAAGACCCACGGAGATTGAAATGGGCGCTGGATTCAAAGACACTTACTTGTAGGAGACTCATCTGGACCAGGTTCATTATATCCTAGAAACAAAGAAGTCACATATAAGAGGAGGTGGCGGAACGGTCCCCAATACACCATGCTTTTGTCCACATGGAGTGCCTGCCTGGGTGCCCTTCCCTTTGTGTATCTAGAGATTGTGGATACATTTATGTGTCATCTAATATTTGACTTAAATGTCTTCACCACTAAAAATAATTTCCTGATATTCCAATTAGCACTGACCCTTCCCTACACACAACTCCAGCATGCTTCCAATGAGAGACTCTCATTACCTTTGTGTTCACAAGTCTTATCTCCTACATATTCATCCATCCATGCCCCCCACCTCCCCTTCCAGGTCTCCTCCAATCTATTCCTCCACCCAATGAATGTTTATTACGAGTTTACTATGAGCAGGGCTCCCTTTACATTTGGAGAATATAGGGTAGAATAAAACAGTCTCTGCCCCTCTGGAGATTACGTTAAAACAGGATGAATATGTAACCTATCTCTGTCCCTGGTGCCAGGCACAAGGCCTGGTTAATAGTAGCTCCTTGATAAATCTAAATGAAGGAACAAAATGAAACATATAAGCCATGCAGTTTACAAGGGGGAAAACCTGAGCAGGTCCCTGCAAAGGCCAAGTTGAAGGGACCTGATGTCAGCTCAGATCATCAAGACCCAACCTGCACCTGTGTGTTTATCACAGCACTATTCACAATAGCAAAGATGTGGAATCAACTTATGTGTCCATCAACAGATGAATCGATAAAGAAAATGTGGTATACATACACAATAGAACACTATTCAGCCATAAAGAGAAATAAAACCGTACTGGCGAGGTGGCAGAGAAAAGGGAATGCTTATATATTCTTGGCAGGAGTGTAAATTAGTTCATCCACTGTGGAAAGCAGTGGGGCGATTCCTCAAAGAGCTAAAAATAGAACTACCATCTGACCCAGCAATCCCATCACTGGGTATATGCCCAAAGGAATATAAAGTTTTCTATTATGAAGACGCATGTTCGCTGCAGCACTATGCACAGTAGTAAAGACATGGAATCTACTTAAATGCCCATCAGTGACAGACTAGATAAAGAAAATGTGGTATATATACACCATGGAATACTAGGTAGCTATAAAAAAGAATGAGATCAAGTCCTTTGCAGAAACATGGATGGAGCTGGAGCTCATTATCCTCAGAAAAATAATGCAGGAACAGAAAACTAAATGCCTCCTGTTCTCACTTATAAGTAGGAGCTAAATGATGAGAGCACATGGACACATAGAGGGGAACAACACACACTGGGACCTACCTGAGGGTGGAGGGTGAAGGGTGGGAGGAGGGAGAGGAGCAGGAAAAATAATTAATGGGTGCTAGGCTTAATACTTGGGTTATCAAATAATCTGAACAACAAATCCCTGAGACACGAGTTTAACTATATAAAAAACCTGCAAGTGCACCAGGCACCGTGCTCACACTTGTATTCCCAGCATTTTGGGAGATCGAGGTGGGCGATCACCTGAAGGTGGGAGTTCAAGACTAGCCCGACCTAGAGAAACTCCATCTCTACTAAAAATACAAAATTAGCTGGGCATAGTGGCGGGTGCCTGTAATCCCAGCTACCTGGGAGGCTGAGGCAGGAGAATCGCTTGAACCCAGGAGGAGGAGGTTGTGGTGAGCCGAGATCACGCCATTGCACTCCAGCCTGGGCAACAAGAGCGAAACTCCATCTCAAAACAAAACGAAACAACCTTCAAGTGTATGCCTGAACTTACAAGTTAGTAAAAAAGAATGAATCCATGTCTTTTGCAGCAACATGGATGAAACTGAAGTTACCTTAAGTGAAACAAGTCAGACACAGACAGACAAATATCACACGTTCTCACTCAAAAGTGGGAACTGAACAATGTGTGGACAAGAGCTCAGAGAGGGGAATGATAGACAATGAGGCTTGGAAGGGGGAGGGGGTATAAGCCCGGTGGGTGATAAGAAATTAC
Organism: Alouatta palliata; assembly: GCA_004027835.1. Lineage (NCBI taxonomy): Eukaryota > Metazoa > Chordata > Mammalia > Primates > Atelidae > Alouatta > Alouatta palliata. The sequence continues at coordinate 18,895 of PVKV010016848.1, read as the reverse complement.
TTACTGGATACAATGTATGTTATTTGAGTGGTGGATACTCTAAAAACCCTGACTTCACTACCATGTAATCTATGCATGTAACAAAATTGCAGTTGTACTCCATAAATATACACAGACGATGATGATGATGACAATAGTAATAATAATAATAAAGAACATCAAGACCCAGGCTAGCTACAAAGTTACTGCGGGCATGGACAAGTCCCTTCCCTCCCCGTGCCTCAGTTTCCCTCTTTGCTAAAATAAGAGTAATGAAAGCCCAGGATGTCTCTCTATATCCCGGTACCTACATTAAGGTACCTCATATAAGTGATATGGGGTGCCCACGCATGGGGTCATAAGCACTGTTCTTGGGTTGGCAGTGGAGGGGATGAAAGGGGAACTATTTTATCAATTCTCCATGGTCATGATTTGCTTCTCAGAACCCTATATGGGGGATGCCTTCTTAAATGTTGTCTTTTCCTGGGTTCTAGACTGATGTCAACGCCCAGTGTGCCTGAAGCTTAGGCCCCCTAAGCCTTCCTGGTACTGGGGCCTCAAGTAGGAGAGAAGCTCATCCCTCTTCAATGGTGAGAAGAAAGCAGGGAGGGGAAATGTGTTTTTTGTCCCCCAAATACCCCCACCAGGAAGACTCTTCTGTGAATGAAACATGTAGAGTGGAGCATAGCACTGAATGCTGACAAGTGGAGTTCATATCCTCGTTCCACCACTGTCAAGCTATACCCACTTGGGTAAATTGCTTAACCTGTCTAAGCCTCAGTTTCTTCATCTGTAAAATGGGTCCAATCTTGCATGGTGGTAATGGGAGGGTCAGTGGTAACGCCAAGACTTGAATCCCAAGTCTTTCCTTAGAGACCCGGCAAGCAGACACCCTCTGGACTGCAGCAGGGGATGGGGGGTGGGGGGCAGGAAGACAGGGCTGAGTGCTGCTCACCATTAAGGTAGAGGCTGTTTTTGTCCAGAGAGTAAGGGCCCAGCTGGGTGATGCCATGGGTCTGCTGGCTCAGCTCATGGAACAACTGCCTGGTAGGCAGACCTGGGCCGCTAGGGGGCTGCAGGTAGGTGCAGAGGATGTCCACTCGTGTCTCAGCACTGTTCTTCACAGACCTGAGGAGGGAGAGGTGTACCTTTAGGGGATGAAGGCCACCTGGCATCTCTCCACTTGTGGTCACTGCACAACTCATAGTCCATGTTTTGGTCTCACTGACAATTTGCAGTTTCTCTACCTGGCCTTATCTATCACCTCAGGATCTTTGCACTTGCTGGAAGCCTCTCCCCATTTCTCCTTACCTGGAAAACTTCCTGGGCATCCTCCAGGTCTCAGCTTAGAGGACTCCCTCCTCCCCCTCCTCCTCCACCTCCTCCTCCTCCTCCTCCATACCCTCCCCC
>PVKV010016848.1:0-17406 GCA_004027835.1 Alouatta palliata | reverse complement strand
ATAGAAAGTACAATACTGTATGTTCTCACTTATAAGTGGGAGCTAATGGACTCCATGTCTATTAGCTCATGGTCAAATACCATCTGTTCTCACTTGTAAGTGTGAGCATGGACTCCAGGTCCATGTACACATAGACATAGAGTGTGGAATAATAGACACTGGATACTCAGAAAGGTGGGAGAGTGGGAGAAGGATGAGAAACCTCACTTAACGGGTACAATGGACACTATTTGGGTGATGGGTACACTGAAAGCTACTGTCTGGAAATCTACTGTCTGCAGACTTCACTATGCAATATATGCATGTAACAAAAACTGCGCTTATACTCCTTAAATCCACTTAAAAAAAAAGAATGGAAAGATAAAAAAAAGGTATAGCCCACCCCAACCCAAGGAGGCCCTCACAGTCAGAACTCTAAGTTTCGGTGGTGGGCTGTAGGTTGGGCAGTTTCTCACCTTAGCGCGATGACCCTGCAGCCTGTGTATCGTGCACCCAGGCTGCTCTTCCGGAACAAAGGACTGAGCTGCAGAAGGAGAAGGGAGCCCGGGTTGGTCAGAGGCAGGCAGGCAACAGCCCTAGGATGGTCATGGCAGGGCTGCAGGGAGAGGCAGGCCTCTCACCAGGTGTTGCATGAGGCTGTCTGTGATGTTGAACTTGAGGGAGCCAGGTTGGCCCATGTCTGCCATATAGCGCAGGTTATTGATGGTGAAGTTCAGTGTGAATGGCTCTTCGCTGAGCTCCCCGGCTAGGGCTAGGGGAAGAGAGAGAGAGATGAAGCACTTTTGGAAAGGAGGATGGGTGGGTTGGGGGTAGTGAGGGATAGGGTGGGGGCAGTGTTTTCCAAGGACCCCATGTCCACCTCTCAATAAACCCAAGGGTGAGTTTAAACAGCCAGCAAGGGTGTGGTTAATGATTTGGGAGGTCCAGTGGGCTCCTTCTACCCAAATGAAGGAAGGGAGGATTCTGTTAACAGTACTGATGGTTCTGATCTTTCCCAGGAGAAAGGCTCCATATTGCCACACTGATGTGGAAGTGATGACTCCAGACATTTTCTAAAAATTAATAAACATTATCTCTCTCTTTCTCTCTCTTTCCCTCTCACCCCCTTGATTCTTCTCTGCCTTTCTCCCATTTCTCTGTCTCTCCCTGGCACTCTCAGGCAGGTATGCTAATCTGCTATGCATTGGTTAACACGGCCAACAATCCTTGCCGCCATAACCAACCTCTCTGCACCTCGGTCTACTCATCTGTAAAATGGGATAATGACAATGGCTCACAATAATGAATCCTGCCTCAACGGTTGTTATGAAGCTTAAACAAGTTAATCCAATCATTATAAAGCATATAAGCACTGCTGGGCACACAGGTCAATATGGTATATGTGTTTATTATATAAAATATATCAGCAAATGCTTTCTAATCACTTCCTCTGTGTGGAACTTTAGTGTATGAGCCAAGGTTTAAGACAAACCTCTGGAAGAAAAGTTTACCTCTCCTTCTCTCCCTGCCTTTCTTCTTTTTATCACTCATGAACTTCCTTCTGTTCATTCTTCCTTGTCTCCTTCTTTCCTTCCATCTTTCATTCTATTAATGCATCCTTTCTTCTTTGCTTGCTTCCTTCCTTTCATTGTACCTTCTGTCATCTGTCCATTCTTCCTCCTCCATCTCTCACTTCTTTCCTTCCTATCACCCATCCATCCATCTACCCATTCACCTATCCATTCATCCACCTACCCACCCATCTGTCCATCCAGCCATCCATTTACCCATCCATCCATCCATTCACCCATCCATCCATCCATTATCCATCTATCCATCCATCCCTTCATGCACCCACCCATCTGTTCATCCATCCATCCATTCATCCATTTATCCATCCATCCATCTATCATCCATCCATCCATCCCTTCACCCACCCACCCATCTGTTCATCCATCCATCCATCCATGCACCCATTCATTCACCCACCCAGCAATCCATCCACCCATCATCCATATTTCCTTCATTACATCTTTTCTTCCTTCCATCTACTTATTCATCTTTCTTCCTCCTTTTTTCTCTCATCCATTCTTCTTCCTTCAATTCACTCATTCATCCTCTTTCCCTTCTTCCTTCTATTCATCACTTCTCCCTCCCAGATGTCACTTATTCCTTCCATCTAACCACCTTGCCTTCATTCCATATATATGGAATGCTACAGTGCTCCAGGAACATTTAAAGAACTGGATAGTGATAAATAAAACACATTCGATGGAGATGACTTTTTTTTTTTTTTTGTTTTTGAGACGGAGTTTCACTCTTGTTGCCCAGTCTGGAGTGCAATGGCGCGATCTCGGCTCACTGCAATCTCCACCTCCCAGGTTAAAGTGATTCTCCTGCCTCAGCCTCCCAAGTAGCTGGGATTACAGGCGCGTGCCACCACACTCGACTAACTTTGTATTTTTAGTAAAGATGGGGTTTCACCATGTTGGCCAGGCTGGTCTCGAACTCCTGACCTGAGGTAACCCACCCACCTCAGCCCCCCAAAGTGCTGAGGATACAGGCATGAGCCACCGTGCCTGAACGGAGGTGACATTAACTTATGTTTCCTTCTACCATTTGAGAAAAGATGATCCCTCGAACTGATGGAAATGAGTGAGTTCCTTGGGGAAAAATGAGTGGGAAATGTGAGAAGTAACTGGGTATGAATTACTTTGTAGGAGTGATTTTGGTATCAATAAGAGCCTATCTGTGGTCCTGGTTGGGAGGGATGGAGTCAGTGAGGGTGTTGGAATGGATGGGTGGTCACAGGTGCCAAGGAAATAACCAGGAATAAAATCCAAAGTGTGTTACATCTTTCAGGGAATGGTGGCAGTGGTGGTGGCTCTTGTTATAAAAATTTGTGCTTCTCTGTATTCCATTCAGCCAGGAGTCAGAGCACCATCCCTGGGTGTGTGTGATGGAGGGACGGGGAGATGGGGAGGGTGGGCGATTGCTGTAACCTCCAATTTAACCCACATTTCTGTACACCTCCTCTGCACTCCTTTCCATCAAAGCATGGGTAGCAGAAGGAGGGGTTGGCTGTCTGAGCACCTTCTATTTTTTCTAGGGGAAACGAGGTGGTCACAGACACACAGAGATCTGGAATACTCACGGCTGGCAGTGGTGCTTGAGCCCGGATGGGTGTAATCTGCAGGGACAGAGTGCGATGGTGAGGAAGGGGGAAGGGGAGAGATCTTCTATGAAGAGGCAATTTGGCTATTGAAGAGTTGGCCATTCTAGAGATGGTGCGTTAGTGGCTGCACCATCATAGCCGTGATTTATTAAAAGGAAGACAGAGCCCCTGCCCGACACGGATTAGAGTCTACTCCCTAATCCATTAATGCATCCCAGAGAGACAAAGACTTTTTTCTACGCACTCTGACGTCAGCTCAGATGGAAGGTACACTAGGTGCAGGTGCAGGGACCAACCGCAGCAGATCCCACTGAGTGAGGAAGAAGAGGTGGAGACTCACAGCCCAGCACGGCCCTCTACTGTAGATACTATCACAGCAGAAGCCGGGGAGAAAACACCCCAAGCACTTGAGTTGGGGACTCCATTATCCTGGAGGTGCCAGGCAGGAGGTGCCTACATCTGGGGCTTTTGGGAGGTACAGGTCCTTGTTTGTTCGAGGCTGGAGGTGGGGAGAAGAGGAGGCAGTGGACTCCGGCCTCCTCTGTGCCTAAGAGCTGGGACTCAGATGGAGGCAGCTTACAGGGTTGTAAAGACTTGTAAAGCCTCAGCATACTCACAGATCCATTGATTATAAACTGCATAGGTGCAGGGAGAAAGGCTGGGTAGGAGGTGGGATGAGGAAGAGAGAAGAATAAAGAGGGAGGATGTGGGACCAGCTGAGCTGAAAAATGGATGGTAGCCACTCACCATTGACAAAGAGACTGTCCCTGTCCAGGGTGTAGGGGCCCAGCTCAGTGATGCCATGGGTGAGCTGGCTCAGCTCCCAGTACAGACGCTCTTTGTCCAGTCTAAAGCCTATGGGGTTGGTGTGGTAGGTGCAAATAGCATCCACCTGAGTGGCTGTCGTCTTCTTCTCGGGCCTGGGGAGGGTAGATTAAGGGAATGAAAACAAATGGATTGCATAGGAGGAGGTCCTGAGATTCCCTGGGGTCATAACACGAAGAAGCCAGAGAAAATCAAAAGCCTGGTAGAGAGGTAAGAAGCCAGACTTAGATTCTCTGAGTGCACCAACTCCCAGACAGCTTGGGACAGTGAGCAGAGTCATGGATACAAATTTTCATTAAATTGCAAAGCCCAAACCTGCGTCCTCTGACATGGGGACAGGAGAGCTTATATTTGAGAAAGAGGAAGAGTTGGAACTGGGGATTAGAGCAAGTGGAGAAGGTGTATTTGTCTTGAGAGAAATCCTGGGGACAGATTCATGCACATGAATACAATGCCCTCATTGGTAAAAGGAGCAGCAGGAGGGGATTCAGAAGAATATGATGAGGGTAGGGGTCCAATCCTGGTGATCAGCCCTGCAGAATCTCTCAGTTGAGGTGGGCAGGTGATAGGACCAGGAGACACGTTGGTCCTGGATCCAGTGCCTCCTGACTTCCACCTCTGCTGAGAACATGCACAGGGAGGATAGGAAGGAAGAAGCCCAAATGCTTAGGGCCTGGAAACACTTGGGAAGGCCATACTGGCTATTCTGAGGTCTCACCTGAGCAAGGCCAGTCTGCAACCAGAGTACAGAGGGCCAACACTGGTGTTCTTCAACAAGGGGTCAAGCTGCGAAAGAGACAGAGGGAGGGGAGTAGTCAGAGAGGTAGGGCAATATGGTTATCAGTGGATGGGAGGGACAGTAGTGGGTGTGGCAGAAATGAGATGAGTGTGTTAAGAGTAAAGTGGGTGTGGCAGAAGTGAGGTGGGTGGGGAAGGAGTGTGGTGGGTGGGGCAGGAGTAAGGGGCGTGGCAGGAGTGAGATGGGTAAGTGTAAAGCAGGCATGGCAGGAGTAAGGTGGGTATGGCAGGAACGAGGTGGGCAGGGCAGGTGTAAGCTGGGTGGGGCAGGAGTGAGGTGGGGAGGGCAGGAGTGAGGTGGGTGGGGCAGGAGTGAGGTGGGGAGGGCAGGAGTGGGGTGAGTAGGGCAGGAGTGAGGTGGGCAGGGCAGGAGTGAGGTGGCAGGAACAGGAGTAAAGTGGGCATGGCAGGAGTGAGGTAGGCAGGACAGGAGTGAGTGGGCAGGGATCTCACCAGGCTCTGAAGCACCTTCTCTGTGTTGTTGAAGGTCAAGGAGTATGAAGGCAGCATGTCTTGCCTGTACTCCAGGTTGGTGATGGTGAAGCTGAGGGTAAACAGCACCAGGGATGGTCCTATGGCTGCAGCAGGGAAAGGAGAGGAGAAGCCAGACTGAGTCAGGTCTGGGAGAAATACAGGGCATCTCGCATGTGTGTCTTGAAGTATTGGGGAGGGTTTCCCTCCAGGGTGGGCAGTTTCCTCAGGGAGGAGACCCCAGACATCAGCCTTAAATGAGAAGTACTAGAAATAAGTTAAAAATTGCACTTGGTCGATAAATACATTGCCAAGCAGAAAGCAATAATCTCTGACCCTTCAGTTGGCTAAAATTCCAGACAGACATCCTTGTTTTTTAATTATTTTAACCCAAATTGTTTGAGATCCACACATTTGTTGATTGTTTAAAAAAACTGAAGAGACAGTTGTATTGCATTTTTTATGTGTCAGGCCTGTTTTAAGTGCTTTCCTTACATTTTAACTCATCTAAACTTGGAGGCAAAATCTTTAGAGGGAGATAATACTATTTAATCTCCATTTTACAGATGTAAAGACTGAGCCAAAGGGAAGCTAAATAATATACCTGTGGTCAAGCAGTGTCTAAATGGCAATGCCAAATTCAAATCCTGACACTCTGGTCCCGGAGTCTGTGCTCCTAACACATCCACCTAGGACCACGGGCAGGTCTAGTCTCTAGCACCCGCTTGTTCTAGCCTGAGTGGTCTGAGTTCAGAATGCCTTCAGGAGGCCCTGGCTGATAAGTAACTAGAGACCTGAGATCCTGGTTCTCTCCAGACCCTCAGCAGAGCCAATGAGTGGTATGGAAATTGACCTTGGGCCAGTGAGAGGCCAAGAATGGGAAGCTGCCCTTCAGCTCAACCCCAGCCTGTCCAATTCTCGGAGCCCAACCTGAGCATGACCTGACAGAGGGCATAATTCCAGGGACTCTTGAAGCTCATACTGTTCCCTCCCTTCCTGGAAATGAAAATTAAATACTTGAGAGAGAGAAACCCCTTCACACACCTGTGACACTCACCCCAGCACCATCCTGACTGTAATTCAATGCTTATCTGTATAGACACATCTTTCTTTTCTGTCTTCCTCGCTGGGAGCCCATCAAACTAGGGCCCTTCTCTTTTGCTTATTCTGCATTACCATCCTCTCAGAGGCTTAATAAATACTTGTAGAAATGAGTGAGGAGTCATGGCTTTCCCAGGCAATATCTCCCACTAGCCAAGGGTCCTAGACTTGTAGGAAGGAAACACCAAGAGGAAGCTCTTACCTGTGGAGGTTAGAACTGGAGTCCCAGAAGCAGACGCCATCACAGCTGAGAAGAAAATGCAATGAGGCTGATGTGGAGAGAGGGAGAGATTCCCTAGCAGAGATGGCTCACCAGAAGACCTCACGACCCTTTTATTGCTTGGCTCAAGCCTGTACAGGCATGTCCTTTCTGGGCTGGGGAATGAAGATAGCAAAAGACCAGAGAAGGGATGGCCCCCAGGGCAAAATGATAAAAGAACTCATGCTACTTACTGCTGGGGGTAGAGGTCAAGACCTGGTGAGAGTAACCTGAAGAAAGAGAGAGCGAAGATTTCTAAGAATGGAGGAATGGAAAGAGGTGGCAAGAATCTGGAGCCCAATGAGTTCTGATGGTTGCATTTATTTAAGTTATGTTTACAGAGTGCCCTCAAAGTGAAAATCCTGTAGACAAACCCCAGAAACGATGACTGGAACACAGGGAAGAATTTCTATGTCAGGTTAGCTGCAGTTCATCCTTCCATAGTCTGTCCACCCCCATCACCTTCTGTAGGAATCTAATCTTTTGTTGTTATCTCCAGAAAAGCTTTGAAGACACGGCTTTCTTTTCATTATGAGCCAAGACTCATTACGAAACTGCAGAGCATGCACTCTGCAAGAAGACCCATGGGCAAGCAGAACTTCCTATCTCACCATTGACATAAAGGCTGTCCCTGCCCAGGGTGTAGAAGCCCAGCCGGGTGACTCCGTGGGTCTCACGGCTCAGCTCCCAGTACAGCCTCTCTCTGTCCAGCCCAGCGCTTGTGGGCTCAGAGCTGTGGGTGCAGACGGCATCCACTCTGGTAGCAGATCCATTCTTCATGGGCCTGGGAGGAGACACAGGAATGGGGACATATGCAGGGCTGATGATGAGGGTGAGCAAGAATACTAATAATCTGGAAAAGCCACAAAGCAGACGCCATCACAGCTGAGAAGAAAATGCAATGAGGCTGATGTGGAGAGAGGGAGAGATTCCACAACTTTGGAAATCAACTTTGGTAAATGATCAATAGATGAAGAGGAAATGGTACTAGAGTTGTCACAATGCTTGTTCAGCACCCACATACCAGCCTTCTACCATCCTACTCCCAGTTTAAGCCAAGGGGAAAGAAAAACAGGTGGGAGACAGCCTCCAAGACCTTGCAAATCCCTTGGGTGCATCACCTTTGAGGACTTTAAATGTAGGTTAAGAAATGTGCATGCAGGCCGGGCACGGCAGTTCACACCTGTAATCCCAGCACTTTGGGAGGCCAAGGTGGGTGGATCATCTGAGGTCAGGAGTTCGAGAACAGCCCGGTCAACATAGTGAAACCCTATCTCTACTAAAAATACAAAAAATTAGCTGGGAGTGGTGGCGGGAGCCTGTAATCTCATCTCACGGGTGATGAGAGCAAGACTCCATCTCAAAATAAAAAAAAAAAAAGAAAAGAAAAGTGCATGCTACATGGACTTTTCAGTTTTGCTTTTAATTTTTTCCTTAGCGCAAAACCATTTTGGAAACTGCAAAGCATTCACTCCTGGGGAATGTTAGTTTTGTTTGTTTTTTGTTTTTGAGATGGAGTCTTACTCTGTTTCCCAGGCTGGAGCACAGTGGTGCGATCTCAGCTCACTGCAACCTCCACCTCCCAGGTTCAAGCGATTCTCTCACCTCACCTCCCAAGCAGCTGGGAATACAGGCTCCTGCCACCAAACCCGGCTAATTTTTGAATTTTTTTAGTAGAGAAGGGCTTTCATCATGTTGGCCAGGCTGGTCTGGAACTCCTGATCTCAGGGTATCCACCTGCCTCGGCCTCCCAAAGTGCTGGGATTACAGGCGTGAGCCATTGTGCCCAGCTAGGGATGTTCTACACCTGGATTAGGACCAGAAGGAAGACATAACAGAGGAATGAGAAGACAGGAACTGGGGAGTGGGCTCAGGAGGTTCGGTATCACAGGTGCCCACAGCCTGCTACACCTGGGCAGGTGGGGAGCAAGGTGGATCCAGGAACTGAATGTGAGAGGAGTGGGAGTGTGAGCATCCACACCTGGGTATAGCTGGGAGCTCAGAAGACAATACCCCAAAATGAAGGCCTCAGAGGCAGCCTCAGAAGTAAAAGTTTTTCTTTACTTTCTGCTCTCCTATCTCTGTTTCATTCTTCCCTGAGGCCCGCCTTAGAACCTAGAATCCTTCTTCCCCAAGGTGGGTCTTAGAAACTAGAACCTCTGGCCAGGTGTGGTGGCTCACACCTGTAATCCCAACATTTTGGGAGGCTGAGGTGGGTGGATCACCTGAGGTTAGAAGTTTGAGACCACCTGGTCTGGTCTAAAAAATAATAATAAAATAATAAAATATTATTATTTTATTATTCTAAATAATAATAAACAATAAATTCAAAAATAATTATTAATAAATAATATTAATAAAATAAAATTTATAAAAATATAATAAAATTGTTAATAAATAATTATTGAATTATTAATAAATAATAATAATAAATTAGCTGGGCATGGTGACACACACCTGTAGTCACAGCTACTTGGGAGGCTGAGGCAGAAGAATCCTGGAACCCGGGAGGCAGAGATTGCAGTGAGCTGAAATCATGCCACTGCACTCCAGCCTGGGCGACAGAGCAAGACTCCATCTCAAAAAACAAACAACCCCCCCTCAAAAAAAACAAAAACCAAAACAAAACAGAAATAGCTTAGTTCACTGCAACCTCCACCTCCCAGGTTCAAGCAATTCTCCTGCCTCAGCCTCCGGAGTAGCTGGGATTACAGATAGCTGTCACCATGCCTGGCTAATTTTTGTATTTTTAGTAGAGACAGGGTTTCACCATGTTGGCCAAGCTGATCTCTAACTCTTGACCTCAGGTGATCCACCCACCTCAGCCTCCCAAAGTGCTGGGATTACAGGCGTCAGCCACTGTGCCCAGCCTGCATGCACATTTCTTAAACTACAGAGTGCAGATTGTGCCACTGCACTCCAGCCTGGGAGACAGGGCGAGACTCTGTTTCAAAAAAAACAAACAAAAACAAGCAAACAAACAAAGCAGAAACCAGAATCTCTTTTCCTTAAAGTTAACAATAAAACTTAAAAATATGACTCCGACTTTCCCCTCTGCCTTTCTGTGTAAAAACTGGCCATAAGGAAATTATGGGATATGTCTTGTTTGACTGTAAAATATAAGACCTGCCTTGCAAAGTGGGTCCTGCCCTATACCCAGAAGGAAGGAATGCAATCTCGGCAGGCCAAGAAGAATCTAGACAGACAGGCTTTGCTATGTTTCCCCACATAGTCTATCAGCACTAGATCATACCCAGAAGGAAGGAATGCAATCTCTGCAGGCCAAGAAGAATCTAGACAGCCAGGCGCTGCTATGTTTCCCCACATAGTCTATCAGCACTAGATCATACCCAGAAGGAAGGAATGCAATCTCTGCAGGCCAAGAAGAATCTAGACAGACAGGCGCTGCTATGTTTCCCCACATAGTCTATCAGCACTAGATCATACCGCTTTTATCTAATCGTATTTCTACACATTCCTCCATACTAGAGATATGTAGGTTCAACACAGCATGGACAGGACAGCAATGTACAAATACATGTATCTTTAGATCTTCCTTCAGAAGGCTCCTGTGTATACACGTGAAATCAATTCACATGCCTTTTCACCAGACAATCTTCCTTTTGTGAGTTGATTTTTCAATGAACCTTCAGAAGGCCAAGCTTTTGCACCCTACAGCATCTCACCTGAGCGAGATCAGTCTGCAGCCGGAGTACAGTGGGCCAATATCAGTGTTCTTGAACAAAGAGCCAAGCTGGGGAGGAAGGAGAGGGAGATAAATTGGAGGGCTGAGGGGCTCTGAAGGGGTGAGGAGGGGTGAGCTTTCAGCATCTCAGGACTCTCACCATGCGCTGCAAGACCTCCTCAGTTGTGTGAAACACCGCAGAACCCGTATGCTTCATGTCTGGCATGTACTGCAGGTTCGTGATGGTGAAGTTGAGGATAAAGGTCACCAGGGTAGGGCTTGTGGCTGTAACAGGGGAGGCAGATCAGAGGATCTGTTTCGAGCCCACTACAGCCCACCAGAGGCCCTCACCTCACTTGATACTTGGAGCAGTACAGTCAGGGACCACCATTTAAGTCCTACCCAAGGGCTCCTAATATCTGGAATTGGCTCTTCTCCCAGGAACCCTGATTTGGGGTGCCTATAGTGACCCCCAAACTTCTCCCACATTGGCAAAGTTATGTGACCCAGACTCACGCCTCAGGCCCCTGGTTGCGATTTTAGTTCCTTCCTTCTGTTAGTCAACAAATACTTATTGAGAACCAGCTAAGCTATATGTGAAGCACTGTCAGGGATTTGCACATCTATTTTGAATTAGGATTCATGTTAGCTATTTCAATAGGGGGAATTTAATACCAGGAAAACACACACAAACCCTGGAAAGGTAAGAAATTAGCAATTAGCAAAATCAGGAATCCATTCATACCATAGGGCTAAAATGAGAAAGGACTAGGGAGTGATACCCAGAGTTTGGTGAGACCGTAGAGGAGACACAGCCCCTTCCAAAGATGCTACATGAAATCTGGGTGCCGGGGGTGGGAGGAGCAGGGGGGCGGGGTAAAGAAATACTCTGGCTCTTCCACAGCCCCGCCCACCATTGTCCCACCAATGCCTCCTATTAGCGGAACCTAACAAGAAGTTAGCATGGGAGCCTGGGAAATGTACTTTTCATAGGTCAGAGGTCTAGCCCACAAAGCACAGGAACGTTGGAGAATGGATCCCAGGACAAAAAACAAAAATCCACATGTGGTGTAATAGAGAAAGCCCGTAAGAAGTTACATTCCTATAAAAGAGAAGCAGACAACAGAATATAAACAAATAGGTACAAAATGGCGGGAGAAGTATTGCGAAAGATTAAAAAAAAACCCAGGCCTCATTTGGATGTAGAAGTGAGACAAATGCATACAAGAAATTGAGTTTAGCGGGGCGCGATGGCTCATGCCCATAATCCCAGCACTTTCCGAGACCAAGGTGGGCGATCATCTGAGGTTGGGAGTTTGAGATCAGCCTGACCAACATGGAGAAACCCTGTCTCTACTAAAAATACAAAATTAGCTGGGCGTGGTGGCGGTCCCCTGTAATCCCAGCTACTCAGAAGGCTGAGGCAGGAGAATCACTTGAACGTGGGAGGCATAGGTTGCGGTGACCGGAGAATGCGCCACTTCACTCCAGCCTGGGCAACAAGAGCGAAACTTCGTCTCAAAAAAAAAAAAAAACATTGACTTTTCCTTCACAGTCAGCAGAGTAAACAACCTACAGAGTGGGAGAAAATCTTCACAATCTGTACATCCAACAAAGGACTAATATCCGGAATCTACAACGAACTCAAACAAATCAGCATGAAAAAAACAACCCCATCCAAAAGTTGGCTAAGGACATGAACAGACAATTCTCAAAAGAAGATACATAAATGGCCAACGAACATATGAAAACATGCTCAACATCACTAATGATCAGGTAAATGCAAATCAAAACCACAGTGTGATACCACCTTACTTCTGCAAGAATTGCCATAATCAAAAAATAAAAAAAATAATAGCTGTGACTCTGGGGGCCAAGATGGCTGACTAGAAGCAGCAGCGCTCAGAGGCTCCCATTGAAAAAGACCGTAAGTGTGTGAATCCTTCCCTGGCAACCAAAGTATCCAGGTTTTCTCATCAAAATTGACTAGAAGGCCGGCAGTGATCCATGGAGAGAAGGAAGAGCAGTGTGGTGCAGTGGCCCACTGGAGAGACACACGGGGAAGGGGAACGCCCTCCCCTAGCCAAGGGAGGTGGTGAGTGAGCGCGCTACCCAGCTGGGGAGACTGTGCTTTATCCACAGAACTGTGCAACCCACAGATTGGAAGATCCCACTCGCAAACCCATGCCACTACCCACCTGGGGAAACTGCTTTTTCCACAGAACTGTGCAACTTATGGATTGGAGGATCCCACTTGAGAACTCATGGTACAGGCGCCCAGTGTCCCAACCCCAGAACCTACAGATTCTTACAGGTGGAATCTGTCTAAGCTTACCAAATTCCCCAGGGCAACCAGCCCTGGCTGTGGCTGCCTGCTGTCTAAGTCCTTTGAGCTCCTTGTGGGAGGAGCAACAGCCAGCACTGGGACTCACAACTGCCTAAGGCTAAGCTCCCTGGGTGGGGAAGGGCGGCACCCATTTCTACAGCTCCAGGCTGTGCTTTTCCCCTGCTGGAGCCAGGAGGGCTGCAGGGCTTTGTCCCAAGACTTGTCCCCACAGCCCAACACACCAGCTGTGGCAGTCTGCAGCCCGAGTGCCTCTTCAGGCCTAATCCTGACTCATCCTTCCTCAGCCGGCAGGGCTTCCCTGCAGGATCTTCAATAATGCCAGCCAGAGACTGAGGGACTGAATTCCGACTCTCTGGGCTTGAGCCTCTAGGGGGAGGGGTGGCTGCAGTCTCTGCGGACCAGCAGACCTAGTCTCTCCTCTTGGTAGTTCCTAGGAATCCAGGCAGCCCAGACAAGTGGGTTTCCCTCCAGTGAAACACACCCTCTCCGCTAAGGGAAAAAGTGCTTCATTAAATGGGTCCTGCTCCCTGTGCCACCCAACTGGGTGAGACTCTCCAACAGGAATTGTCAGGCACTCGAGGTCAGATGTCCCAGAAGAACAACCATCTTTGCTGCTCTCCAGCCTCCCTGAGTGATGTCTCCAGGCATGGGAGTGAATCAGATGAATAGGGCCTGAAATGAACTTCCAGCAAACTGCAGCAGCCCTACAGAAGAGGGAATTGACTATTGAAAGAAGAAAAACCAGAAAGTGACAATAACAGCATCATCAACAACAAAAAGGCCCCCACACAAACCCTGTCCGAGGATCAGCAGCCTCAAAGACTGAAACTAAAACTCACAAAGATGAGAAAGAATCAAGAAAAAAATGCTGAAAACCCAAAAGGCCAGAGTGCCTCTTCTCAAAATGATTGCAACGTCTCTCTATCAAGGGTGCAGAACTGGATGGAGGATCAGATGGATGAATTGACAGAAGTAGGCTTCAGAAGATGGGTAATAGAAAACTACGATGAGCTAAAGGAGCATGTTCTCACCCAATGCAAATAAGTTAAGAACTTTGATAAAAGGTTAAAGGAATTGCTAACAAGAATAACCAGTTTAGAGAGGAACCCAAACGACCTGATGGAGGTGAAAAACACAGCACAAAAACTTCATGAAGCATACACAAGTATCAACAGCCAAATCAATGAAGTGGAAGAAAGGATATCAGCCGTGACCAAGCTGAGCCTGAGTTCAGCCTTCTAGGAAAACCAAAGAGCCAACTACACATCATCAAGGAACCTAACTCTCTTGAATTCTGTCCAATAATCCCAAGTCAGCTCCAATGAAATTGGTAGTGACTGATGGGCTTTTTTTTTTGGTAACCTTTCTGAAGCTGTTTTGAACTGAGAGAGAATGAATGCTATTATCAATTAGTGATATCTGCCATGAATGCTGCAATCAATTAATGATATCTGCCATGGATGAGGGAGAGGAGCAGATACCATATAGTTTTCCAGGGTAGACTCTGGCAGGCACTAAAGTTGAACCAGGGCAGGAGAGGAATTCCATATATTATAAGAAAGGAATTCCATATATTATAAGAAAGTATACTTCATTCCTTCCTTCCCTGGGAAAATCCACATAATTCCTGTAGATATAACTCTGTAGATCTACCATGTACAAGGTCCTGAAGTAGATACTATGGAAGCACAAGAGAGTAAGACACAGTTGCTCCAACCAGCCGGTTTACTCACTGTTGGGGTGATCAGAAATAAACACAATGTTCAAAGCACAGAAAATGTGTTTGCAATTGATTTAAAAAAAAAAATATATATATATATATATATATATATATGCAACAGGATTGAAAGTGAGTGATAAAATAAAAGGTTCCCATGATTCTTTTGCCTATAATAATTCAAGGTTTTTTAGAAAGCATGTTAAATAGTACTAGTTAAACACTGAGCATAGCACTTTGGGGAATATTCAGTAGCCAATAAGTCATATATTATCTTACCTTTGTTACCACCACCACCATCATAATCATCACCCTCCCTGTCACCATCACCATCATTATTGTCATCATCACCACCGTCATTACCAACATCACCATTAGCATCACCATTGTCACCACCACCATCACCATTGCCATCATGATCATCATAATCACCATCATCATCACTATCATCAGCATCATCACCATTAGTATCATCATAAAAATATAAGCTATCTGAGAGGAGACATTTTTAATTGTTTCAGGATGCCTGCCATATTCCCAAGATTTGGCACAGAGCCCCAAGGCTTGGGACTGTGCTCAATAAAGTTTATTGGTTGGCTCATCATCACTGGATTTACAAAGAATTTCCATCTTTATTTGGGTGAATAATGGAAGAGATGTTTACATTCATCAGCCATGCTCTAACAGAAGTGCCATTGGCTGGTACTTATTCAAGGGACCAGTAGAAGGGATGGAGCCCCAGAGTTTTCCAGGTCCACTGTGGTCCCAAGAGCTATGGAGAAGGCCTCTTCAGTGGAAGCAACCAAACCTCTCATGGCAGAAAGGTCAGCAAATAAAACTATTTACAGGCCTTGCTGCATATGGGGCTTGAGCTGAGTCTCTCTCTGGAGCTGGCCAGAAAGGAAAAGGAAATAACCTGTGCCCTCTCAGCTCCTTTCCTCATGAAGAGGACATAGGGGCATAGGAGGAGGGGTCAGCTCCTACCCTGCCTGGCATAGAATTGGGGCCACTGGAGCATTAGTTGAATACTTACTGCTGGTGGTGGGCACAGAGCTCTGATGGGTGAAACCTGCATAGAGAGGGAAGGAGAAGAGTGGGTAAGGGTTAAGGGCAGGTGGGAGATCAAATAGGGGTCACAAATATCCTAGTATAATGGAAGGAATTTCAAGGAACAGGGATCTTTGAAGATTCTCTATCAGCACCCTCAGGTCATGGAAGAAGATCCTGAGGATGAACTCAGTCCAAGATGAAAAAGAAACTGAAGTTCAGTCATCAGTCATCACACACAGACAACATAGCCAAGACTCCAGTGGCCAGTCAGGGAGTGTGATCTCAAGTCAGAGGAGGGTGAGAGCTGCTCAGCAAAGAAGAACCTCCAACCACATCACAGCTGCTCACCATTGACATAGAGACTGTCCCTGTCCAGGGTGTAGGGGCCCAGCTTAGTGATGCCATGGGTCAGCTGGCTCAGCTCCAAATACAGCTGCTCTCTGTCCAGCCCAGGGCCTGTGGGGTCAGGGTGATGGGTGCAGATGGCGTTCACTCTGGTGGCTTCCCCATCCTTCTCGGGCCTGGGGGTGGGGAAGGGGAATGACATTAAATAGATTTCCTACAGGGAGACATTCTGAGATTCCTGGGGGCAGGACAGGAAGGGGACAGAGGAAATGAGAATCCTGGTAGACAGGTGAGAAGCCACACTAAGATTCTCTGAATGCACCAACGTTGAGGCAATCTGGGAATGTGAGTAGAGTCAGGAATGCAAGAATTTTATAAAATTGCATTCTCATGGCATGGGGACAGGAGAGCCCAGACTTGAGAAACATTAAGAGCTGGACTTGGAGATGAAAGCAAGTGGACGGGGCATGTTTGTCTTGAGAGAAATTTTGGAAGAGAATTTAACACCTGAAGGAGAGGGAGGTGGGGAGAAGTAGAACTTCAGAGGGATGACCAAGGGAGAAGCCCAGTCTAGCTGATGGGCCCTGCAAGTCCTCTCAGTTGATGAGGGAGGTGGTAGGATCAGGAGACATATTGGTCCTGGAGCCACCACTGCCTGAATTCCACTTGTGCTGAGGACTTCCATAGGGAGGGCAGGAAGAAAGTTGACCAAACTCCCTGGGCCTGGGAATACTTGGGGCAGCCAGACTGGTTATTCTCAGCTCTCACCTGAGCAAGATCAGTCTGCAGCCAGAGTACAGAGGGCCAACACTGGTGTACTTGAACAAGGGCCTTAGCTGTGGAGGAAGAAGAGGGAGGTGAGTAGGATGGCTGAGGACGTAGGGGTGAGGAAGATGTAAGGTGGGAGGGGCTGTAATCAGGAGGCGGGGCTTTCAGGTCTCAGGTCGGGGGAGTGGGTGAGATCTTCCATGCCTTGGCATGGGTGACGTAGATGGAACTAGACAAAGTGGGCAGGGGAGAGTGAGGTGGGCAGGGCTCTCACCAGACCCTGAAGGACCCTCTCTGTAGCGTTGAATTTCCTAGAGCCAGGCCACATGTTCTCCTCATACCGTAGGTTAGTGATGGTGAAGTCGAGGGTGAATGGTATTGGGAGATGGCTAGCAGCTGTAGTGGAGGTGGGAAATACACACTATGTTCAAAAGTAGAGAACATTTAAGAGTTTGTAACAGACTTATTTCTAAACACATGCAAGTGGATTTAAAGAGAGTGATAAAATAGAAGGTTTTCATGCCTCCCCTGACTATAATGATCAAAGATTTTCATAGACTATGCTAAATAATAATAGTTAGATGCCAAGCATAACCTTTGGTGCATCTTCAGTGTTGTTCCATAATACTAGATACTATCTATTACTTTTGTTATTACCACCAACATTATCATCACCAACACTTTCATTATTGCCATCACCACCACTATCAGGACCAAAACCATGATCATCATAATCCCTATCATCCCCACCACCATCACCATCATCATTCACATCATCACCTGCACCATCACCACTATTGTTTCATCTTTACCATCGTAACCATCACCACCACCACCACCATCATCACCACCAACACCACCATCATCATCACCAACACCAACACTA